>PVIC010014767.1:0-36110 GCA_004025085.1 Thryonomys swinderianus | reverse complement strand
CTAAAAGCACAATTCTGTCACAGATGTTCCAGTTCCTCGATCCTCCCATCCTGTCTTTAGCTCCTCCATAGCTTTCCTATCATACTGTCCTCTCTAAAAGGAATTTCTGATAACCACATAGCTTTCTTTAACCACAAAGTGAGCCCCTCTTCTGCTTCTCCTACATCTCATACTTGCCCTTACAAAACATCCTCTAAGAGCCCTCAATTCTATCCTCAACTCAATTAAAAGTACTTTAGTAAAAACAGAACCCACACCAATATTTTCTTGTCATCTACCACCAGGCTCCCCTTCAAACCTCCCACTTAGGCCCTAACACTACTGATCCAACGACCTCCCTTTCTTCCCCTGCATCTCATTTACTGCATTGCAGTACAACCGCAAACAATGAATCATTATAATATGCGTAGAGAATACAAAAAGAGGAAAATAACTGCAAGGTCTATAGTGTAAGAGTATTATAACATTCAATCGGTGGATGCTGTTATAAATAGAAGCATTTCTTCTGGCAAAACATGGGAATAGATACAAACTCACTTAAGTAAATAACAGAAGTGAATCCTAGCACCAGACATACAAAGCTGAACACTATGGACAGGAAGGCAACAGTCTACTAAAAATCTTGATGTAAGATATAAGCTATTGTCAAAACTGTAGTCTCTAACCTACAGCAACCACCACCTCCATAAAAAGGAGAAAAACGAGGAAGCTATCTATAATTTTAAAAAGACACACTAAACAATCATACATAGTTACACTTATAAGAATAGGGAAACAAGGAAATAGAAGATTTATGAACTCTGCCTCTCCAACTCCTCAAAGGTATAACAAAGGGTAAAAAAAGGGAGAAGAGTCAGGCGTGGTGGCTCACGCCTATAATCCCAGCACTCGGGAGGCAGAGACAGGAGGATTGCTGAGTTTGAGGCTTGCCTGGACTACATAGTGAGCTCAGAGCCAGCCTGAACTACAAAGTGAGACCCTGTCTCAAAAAAAAAAAAAAAAAAAAAAAAAAAAAAAAAAAAAAAAAAAAAAAAAAAAAAAAAAAAAAAAAAAAAAAAAAAAGGGAGAAGAAAACAATACTAGGTAGCAGAAATCAGTAAAAAGGTCATTAGAAAGGATGAAGAAAATAGATGAGTTCAAAGATGAAATGAACCAAATGTTCATAGCAGTTACACTAAATATACCTATGAAAAAATTTTAGGGAAATAGGTAGAATATCAGACAAGTTCATCAAAGCAGTAAAAAATTAAATGACAGATTCAGTAAGGACATGGAATCCTCAAAAAGCTGTCAGGTAGAAATATCTGAAATAAAAACAGTATAGCATTCATAATTTCAGAAAGAACCAATGTGAAAACAGAATTCTGATATTGATGCTGAAATAATGAATTACAATAAAGAGGTCAGAAAAGCCAAAAAGAAAACAATAGAACAACTGAAGACTATCCAACAGCTACTAGATGACAAGTTACCTACTATAATGACAGTCAGAGTTAGAGAAAAACAAGATAGCACAGATAGATTAACATCCAGAAATTATGGAAGAAAAATTTCCAAATATAAGAAAATAATTTAAAATATAAGCAAGATATGCTTATAAAACAATGAACAATTATGAGGAAAGGAGTCTCCCCAAGGCATGACCTCATTAATGCATAAGTTCTGAGAAAAAAAAAATACCAACCCCCACCCCCCAGAATTTTAAAAGCAGCCAGAGGAAAACAACAGCCACAACAACAATATATCGCAGACAAGGGAAAACCCGTTAGAATCACAGCTGACTTCACAGCACAAACACTGAAGTCTAGAAGAGCTTGTAGTGAACTATTTTAAGCCCAAAGAGCAAGTAATCTCAAATGCAGATTAACTCACCTAGCAATACTTTTTTTCAAAATAGAGGGAGAAATAAGATATTTCCATCAAAATGACCAGCACAGAAGATACGTGAGTGATAAACCAGCTCTACAGAAAACACTCAAGAATATTCTCAGCATAAATAGTGAATTGGACACAACTAAATACACAGAAAAATTGTAAAATCAATAGATAAACAGCAACAAAAAATCCTCAGGAAGAGAAAAACAAAGGATTTGCAAACAGATAAAGAAGGCAATGTCAGCAAATAGGCAGCACATCTCAGTATACTTCTCAATGTTAAAATCCCAACTACCCAATCAAAAGATACATCTTGACAGACTAGATCACAAAAATCTGGTGCATTCAAGAAACTCTTCTAGTTCAAAGATATTCATAGACTAAAAATTCAAGGATGAAAAATGACATTTTATGCTGTAGCACCCAAGAAACAAGCAGGCGTAGCAATTCTAACATAAGTTACAGTAAACTTCAAATTAAAGCTGATTAAGAGACAAAGAAGGTTGCTACATACTAGTTAAAGGAACAATCCAAAAAGAATAGATGACATTGATAAATATAAATACCTCAAACACTGAAGTTCCTACGTTCATAAAACAAAAACCGCTGAAATTCAAAGGCTAAATAAACACAAACACAATAATAGGTGATTTTAACCTTCTACTTCTGCAAAGAGACAGATCAAACCACTGCAGAAATCAAACAAAAAAACCATTAAAAATTACAGAAGTGAATCACACCCTTGAACATATGGACTTAATACATGTATACAGAGTATCCCACTCCTCTGCAACAGAGCCTACATTCTTTTCAGTAGCACATGGCACTTTCCCCAAAATAAATCACATACTAGTCCACAAAGCCTGCTTAAGTAAATATAAAAGAATTGCAATAACCCTATACACACTATCTGACCACTGTGCAATGAGAATAGAAATCAATGACAGAAGAAATTTTAGAAAAGGCAAACCATCTGGAAAATTAACAGCATATGCCTAAACAAAAAATGGGTCACAGAATAAATCAAAGAAGAAATTTAAAACAATTCTTCAGTTACTTTAGTTAGTGAACATGACTGTACAACTCAATGAAACCTCTGAAACACTGTGAAAGCATTTCTAATGAGGAAAACCTATCTCGAATAATGCGCACATTAGGAAAATAGGCAAACCCACATAGGCGATCTTTATTTTATTTTATTTTTTTTTTTTGAGACAGGGTCTCCCTTTTGTAGTTCAGGCTGGCCCTCAGCTCACTACGTAGACCAGGCAAGCCTGGAACTCAGCAATCCTCCTGCCTCTGCCTTCCGAGTGCTGGGATTACAAGTGTGAGCCACTAGGCCTGGCACTGTAGTATGTGGCATTGATTGCTGGTGGGCGCCATCACCACACCCAGCATTGTATGTGGTTACTGGGGATCGAACTCAGGACCTTAATCTTGCAAAGCAGATGTCGGAACCACTGAGCTAAATCTCTGGCCCCACATAGACAATCTTTTGTTTTTCTTTTCTTTTCTTTTTTTTTTTTTTCTTTTTGAGACAGGGTCTCACTTTGTAATTCAGGCTGGCCCTGAGCTCACTATGTAGCCCAAGCAAGCCTCGAACTCAGCAATCTTCCTGTCTCTGCCTCCCGAGTGCTGGGATTACAGGCATGAGCCACCACGATCAGCGACAATCTTTTGAGAAATGTTAAGATAACATGAGAGACAAAAACAACAAATTCCAACTCAGTATTAAGGAGGGAAATCAATGAAATTGAGGCTAAAAAAAACGGAAAAATCAATCAATCAAAGAGCAACTTATTTTAAAGAATGAATAAACTAGACAAATCCTTAGCCAAACATTCCAAGAGGGAGAAAAGACTCACACAGATGCAATTAATAATGAAAAAGATGAAATCATAACCACACTGTGGAAATCCAGAAGATAATAACTACTCTGAAAAATTATATTCCAACAAATTAGCAAATTTTAAAGAAATGGACAGATTCTTACAAACATACAAACTACCAAAAATAACCCAAGAAGATATAAATATGATTGACAAATCTGTACTAAGCAATGAAATTGACTCAGTAATAAAAAAAATCTAAGGACCTGATGGCTTCACTATTGAATTCTACAAAGCTTTAAAGATGTTATATCATCAATACTTCTCATGTTTTTCAAAGAAATTGAAAGGAATGGAGTGCTCACAAATTTATTTATGAAATCAGTATCACCCTGATCACAAAACTGGATAAAGACTCAACTAAAAAAGGGAATTATAGGCCAATTTCTTTTGTAAACATATATGCAAAAATTCTCAGATATTAGCAAATAGAAGGCAGCATACTACAAAAAGATTATACATACAAGTTTCAGTCATTTATGTGCAAATGGACATACCTTGAAGACACACTAATAAGTGAAGTAAATCGGTCACAGATATGTAAATACCATATCTTTTCTCTGGTATGAGAATCTGTAGATGTAAATGAGTTCTAGAATGTATGATAGATTTTGTGAAATAGGAAATATCCAAAGGGAATGTGGTAGGGGAAAATAATGAAGGGAAAGAATAAATATGATTTAAAAAGAAAAAGAAAGGCCAGGTGTGGTGGCTCACGCTTGTAATCCCAGTACTCAGGAGGCAGAGACAGGAGGATTGATGAGTTCGAGGTTTGCCTGCCCTACATAGTGAGCTCAGGGCCAGCCTGAACTGCAAAGAGAGACTCTGTCTCAAAAAAAAAAAAAGTACATGTATGTAGGGGGTGGGGGGTGGGTAGGGATAGGGGATAAAATGAGAATTAACTCATGTAATACATTGGGACAAATTCCCCAATGTTGAATGTAATAGTGAACTGTATATAAAATGTACCAATAAAAAATTCAATTAAAAAGATTATACATTATGATCAAGTAAGTTTCACCCCAGAGGTGCAAGAATGGTTCAACATACATAGTTCAATAAATGTATTACATTATAGCAAATATCTCTGATCATTATTAATAGGCTATAAGTGACACTAGCTTCTTGTCTTTCCACAGTTCAGCTGTATTATATTAGAGGTCTGAATGAAATGTTATGTTTCTTAAAATGGACATGTCAAATAGCAGAGATGGGTGAATATAGTCCCTCTTCTAATGGCTGCTGCCTAGATGTAAATCCTAGTTGATGAAGTAGCAGGGCTTTGCTGAGCTCACATCTGGCCAAGGTCAGCTTGACTCCAACTGAATTCTTTCCCTCTGATTAAACCATTTGTTCTCTTCAGAAAAGATACGCTAGTGCTTCCCTTTTACAGTCCTGCCTCCAACATCCACTGTCACCAGGTGTCCTGAGGCTATCCAGGTCCCCTTCTTCTCACGTTTGCTATGAATAAATGCCTAATGTCCTTGGTGCCCTTTGTCTTTGGTACCCAGAGCAGCTTAGATCAGCCCCAAGAATCCAGGTCTCTCTCTAGTCTTGTCTCTGTCTTCTGTTCTTGTGCGCTTGTATCCTATTGTCTCACAGAAGGTGAGACTCACTGAAGGAACCTTTGATAACACATTGTAGAATCAAGGGTAAAAACCACATGATCATATCAACAGACACAGAAAAGGCTTTCAACAAAATCTAACAGTGTTTTGTGACTAAGAAAAAAAAAACTGAAGAAAACAGGTTAGGAAGACCCTATCTGAATATGATAAATACAATTCATAAATATTCAAAAATTATACCAAATGGGGAAAAACTAAAAGCATTCCCTCTAAAATCAGGAAATAGACAAAGATGTCCAATATTATCTCTGTTATTCAATGTAGTACTTGAAATGTTAGCCAGAACAATTAGGGAAGGGAAAGAAATAAAATGGATGCATATAGGAAAGGAACAACTCCAATTATTGTTATTGCAGATGACATGAGAATCTACATAGAAGACCCAAAGATCTCCAGCAAAAAATCTTAGAAATAATAACAAACTTCAGCAAAGTAGCAGGATACATGATCAACATGCAAAATCATTAGCCTTTATCTATACTAACAACATATGAGATGAGAAGAATATTATGAAAATGATATCTTTCAAAGTCATTTCAAGAAAATGAAATACTAGGAATTAATCTAACCAAAGAACTAAAAGGCTTCTTCAAAGAAAACTGCAGTATCCTGAAGAAGGTGATTGAAGCAAACATTAGAAAATGGAAAGATGCTGCCTGATCTTGGGTAGGCAAAACCAGTATTGTCAAAGTGGTCATTCTTCCACAACTGTTATGCAGATTCATGCTGTCCCAATCAAAATGCCAACAGCAGACTTTATAGATCTAGAGAAAACAATCCTAAAATTCATATGGAATGTGAGTAGACCCAGAATAACAAAAGTAATTCTGAGCAGTAAAAACAAAGTAGGCAGCATAACAATACCCAACTTCAAAGTATACTACAAAACAGTAGTAATAGAAATAGCACAGTACTGGAGCCAAAACAGATATGTGGATCTACAGGAGAGAATCAAGAGTAAAGAGACCTCGCAAGACAAGTTCAACTATCTTTGACAAAGGGGCCAAAAGCAAGCGTTGCATGAGAGAGAGCCTAATTCATGAGGTGGTGCTGGGAAAACTGGTTATCTCTATGAGAAGACTGAAACTAGCCCCTTGTCTCTCACCACATATTGAAATCACAATGCATCAAAGATCTAAGCATTGAAACAGAAACATCAAACCTTCAGGAAGAAAAGAACATTTAAAACACTTGAAGACATAGGTTTTGGAAAGGATTATTTAAACAGAACCTCAATTGTACAAGAAATGGCAGCAAGAATCAACAAATGGGATTATGGTAGACTAAACACTTTCATACAGCAATTGAATCAGTTAGTAGAATGAAGGAACATCCTAAAGAATGAGAAAAAAAATTTTGTATGCTGCTCTTTACAAAAAGTGCTAATTTCTAGAATATATAAATAACTCAAAAAATTAAAACTTCTAAAATGAAAGACCCAGTCAAAAAAACGGACAGAAATGAACAGATGCTTCACAGAGCAAGAAATATAAACGATCTACAGATATATGAAAAAATGTTCAACACTCTGGTCATTAGAGAAATGCAAATTAAAATAGCACCAAGATTCCACCGTACTCCAGGAGGAATGGGAATTTTTAGGAAATTAAATAATAAGAAATGTGTGAAGCAAGGAGGGAATGGAAAGGAATAAAACAACATTTATTTTTTAAAAAGACAGAAATGTTGGCATAGCAGTGGTGAAAAGGGAACTCTCCCTCGTTGTTAGTAGGAATGTAAACTTGAACAACCATTATGGAAATAAGTGTGGAGATTTCTCAAAGAAGTGAGATTAGAAGCTCCATACTACCCAGCTTTTCCCATTGTAAGTATCTTCCCCAAAGAATCTAAATTGTCATACTACAAAGATATTTATAGCAGCAGCACAATTTTAAATAGCTAAATCCTAGAACCAGTCTCTGTATTCATCCACAGATGACTGGGTAAACACAATGTTGTACCTATACATAATGAAACACTGTGATGGTAATTTAAAAAAAAAGGAAACAAAGCTTATGTATTTAGGAGGTGAAGGGTTTTGTGGTGGGTAGGGGAATGGGGAAAAATGAGAATTAAATTGTGTTATATACTGGTACAGATTCCCAATATTGAGTGTGATCATGTATATACAGTGTACCAATAAAGATAATTTTTTTTAAAAAAAAGAAGAAAGAGAATAACAAATTTGAGACATTTATGTGGAAATGAATCCCCAGAAAATATAATACTGAGTGAAATTAACCAGACACACAAGCTTAAATACCATACAGTATCTCTCATCAGAGTGAGGCATAGTACAAAGAACGTTATGTGGGATTGATGGAAATGGTCAAAGAGATGGAGCTGTAGCAAGAGGGAAATGATTCAAGGGCATTAAGTTTAGGGCTGAGGAGGGAGAGTAAATAAGAATAAAGATGCACAGCCGGGTGTGGTGGCTCACACCTGTTATCCCAGCACTCGGGAGGCAGAGACAGGAGGATTGCTGAGTTCGAGGCTTGTCTGGGCTACATAGTGAGCTCAGAGCCAGCCTGAACTACAAAGCGAGACCCTGTCTCAAAAAAAAAAAAAAAAAGAATAAAGATGCACAATGAACAGGAACCTAATAACTCCAATTAATGAAAATGCTGTATACCATAAAATGGACAAAGACAAATAATGTCAACAGGTATGCAAAAGAGGATAGGGGAATTTCCGGGGGGGGGGGGATGAGAAACAAGCTGTGATATATACATATGCCAAACACCAAGGTGATTATAAACTGCACGAATTGCGAACAAGTACTAATAAAATTGAAAAAACATCTCCTGGAATTATATTGGATATGGTCTGTACTTTATAGTTTAGCAGTTTTACCATAGAAAAAAGTGGTTCCATTTGTCTATATACCTCCAAATCTTACTTAATATACAAAATCTCACACTGTAACTCTCTAATTTCTTATTAGCTCATAATTACATTCAAGTAGATAATTTTCATATTTTGATCAGCTAGTCTAGTTCCTACAAGTGAGAGGGTTAGTTTAATCTAGCCACCTTGAAATTCAAGCACACATTTTTAGATTTTGGGTCAAGAAACTCCATGAAAGGAGAAAGCATTAATTCAAAGAAAACTTAGAACATTCACTGGTGAGAATTGAAATGACAATCTGTACAGTGTCAAAGGAAGCTATTATAACCTCTAAATGTATAATTTCCTTCTGGAATTAGATACCGAAGGCTTGAAAATTGTCTTTTATGTTCACATTCATGACATCTTAAGCATTTATTGAGCACTTTATGTTTTTGCCACCTGACAACCCCTAATTTAAATTATTCATATTTCATCATCCAAAGTGAGATGTTAACAGGAGCCATTCCATTCCATTCTCTGTGAAAAGCCTCCCATCCCATTGATCTCCAGTGTCACTGGTTACAGTGTACAGAATTTGTATATATAAAGAAAAAAACCCACTTTTTTACCCAGTCTAGAGTTGACAGGCATTTGGGTTGTTTCCAACATTTAGGTATCACAAACTGAGCTGCTATAAACATGGGTGCACATATGTCTCTGTGATATGGAGTATTATTCTGCCATAAAAATGATAGTCTTGAGTCATTTATACTCAGGTGGACATATCTTGAGGACATACTCATAAGTGAAAAAAATAGGTCACAGATGTGTAAATTCCATATCTTTCTCTGATATGAGAAACTGAAGATGTAAATGAGTTCTAGAATGCACGATAAATATTATGAAATAGTAAGTATTCAAAGGAATATGGGGCTTAGGGGTAAGTAATGAGGGAAAATAAAAAATGTGATGGTTAAAAAAAGGAAACAAAGCTTATGTATATAGGGGCAGGGGTTAAGGGTGGGTGGGGGAGGGGGGAAATGAGAATTAAGTCATGTCATATACTGGAAGAAATTATCAATGTTGAGCATGATCATGATGTGTATATATAATGTACCAATAAAGATTCAAATTTAAAATAAAAGAATTAGTCACATATGAAATAAGTGATATTATATGACTATTTAAGGGCAGAGATTTCTGAACCAATCCGATCACCATAAATAGCTAAGGATCCACATTTCCTTTTAAATCTTATCCATTCTAATGGTATGTTTCAGGTATTAACACAGTTCTCCAGAACACTTAGTAGGCTTCTTATCTACTCTATTATAGTCAGTCCATGTGCCCAAAATCTTTTTTTTTTTTTTTTTGAGACAGGGTCTCGCTTTGTAGTTCAGGCTGGCCCTGAGCTCACTATGGTGCCCACACGCCACCACGCCCGGCATTGTGGTATGTGGTGTTGATTGCTGGTGGGCGTGAGTCTCCACGCCCAGCATCATATGTGGTTACCGGGGATCGAACTCAGGACCTTCCGCTTGCGAGGCAGGTGCCGGAACCACTGAGCTAACCCTCCGGCCCTGTGCCCAAAATCTTAACAGTACTTTTTTCTGTTCATGACATGTTTTTAAAAATACTGTTTTTGTGCCCGGCGTGGGGGTTCACGCCTGTAATCCCAGCACTTGGGAGGCAGAGGCAGGAGGATTGCTGAGTTCGAGGCTTGCCTGGGCTACATAGTGAGCTCAGAGCCAGCCTGAACTACAAAGTGAGACTCTGTCTCAAAAAAAAAATACTTTTTTGGTGGGTTTTTAAAAATTTAAAAATTAAAAACTCATGGCCAACCTATAGGAACTCAGAATGACAAGCATTTTCTTGGAATCTTTTGCCTGCGTCATTTTATCCCATGAAAATTTTACAGAACAAAACATTCATTTAACCTTTATTTTAAAGAACCTAAACCCATGTGTAGAACTTAGTAAAAGGTTTGGAGTTTCATCCTTACTTTGATCTGTGTGTCAAGGATCAATTTCACAAGGACTTAGTATTTCAAAACTTCTCAATTTTTTCTCTTGTTTCTTTTCCAGGAAGCGTTTATTGTTTTTCAAGGTTTGCAATGCCTATAATCTTTAATTCTTTTGTTTTATCTTTTCCTGAGCTTATTACTGTTCCTTGTCAAACACTGCCCAAAGCAACTAACTCCTAGAGTCAGGGATGTAGCTCAGGGGCTCCATGCCTGCCTTGCCAGAGCAAGGTCCTGATTTAGATCCCTAGTACCTGAACAACAGCCAAAAAAGGAACTAACTCCCACTAATACCATTGTGCTTTTCAATCTCTTGTGAGTTGAAAGTTCATTAGGTGCACGAACTGCCTTCCAGTTCATAAAAGATCAATTTGGTACCATCCATACCTGCCAGAGAGGAAGGGCAGATTAAGATACTCTAGTTGAAGGCCATGATTTGACACTTAAAATACATAAGACCTGGGAGAGTTCAGCTCAGGTTGAGTCCTGCAGTTGGCTGTGGGCTCCCCAGAAGATGGAGGCCATAGCCACAGGTGGCCTCCAGTCTACATGCCTGGGGACAGAGACTCCTGCACTCCACCCAGATAATGAGAAGAATATATTTCCCTTCCTTGCACAGCAAGTGATTTACCAGTATCTCTTTGTTTGCATAAATCCCGTAATACTTGACAAATGTGTACTGGCCTGTGTCCTCGCCTGAACTTACTTCCTGGAGGGGGCTATAAAAACCAGCAGCTAACAATCCACTTTGCATTCAGTCACCCACTGTCTGCCTCATTCCCCTGGCTGTCTGATGCCCTAGGTCTCATCCCCATAGAGGGACATTCAGGGTTCGTGAAGACCCTCACAAAGACCCAGAAAAGGGGAATTGCCTTTTTGTATAGATACTGGATTCAGAACTAGATATAATCGGTTGAATACTATTCCCAAGTTGCTACCATGTGGGTGTTTTTCTTGATTGATTCTTATCTTTCACATGATATTCTGATTTATGACCTTGATATTTTAATTTTCATCTGCAACATATGAAAGTATGTTAAGATAAATGCTTAGCATACATGTTTTCAAAATTACTCATGACTGACATAATTGAATTATATAAAATAAATTAATAATTCACGCCTCAAAAGCTTTAGAAATTTTATTTGTTGAAAGTTATCATTAATATAGTGAAACTATAAGTCATGAGTGAGAGAAGATAATCTAAAGCACAGGCAAATGAACAGGGCTCATATCCAAAATATGTAAAGAATTCCTACCAATCAATATGAAAAGAATCAAAAGAAAACTTTCAAAAAGACTCAGACAAATCCTACTCAAACACAGAAAACCAACTGGCTATTAAACATTCCAAAATTTCACAATCTGATTGGCCATGAAGAAAATTCAAAATAAAACCATGATGTGATACTATTAAGCTCTCAAACAAAGAGCTAAAAGTAAAAATTTCTGCTTAGGATGAATGTAGGCAAGACTGTGGAATAGCTCAGTATATAATATGTAGACCCTTTGATCTAGAATTCTATTCACAAGCATATACCCTAGAGCAGGGGCTGGTGAACTATACTTTTTGAGCCGACTTTCTAAAGATAGTCTTTGTGTGTTGTTATGCTTGTGGAAAACCAAACCAAAAAGAAAAACTCAGTGAAGAATATGTGACAGAGATTATCTGTGGCCAGCAAAACTTGAAATATTTATTATTTATCCCTATACAGAAAATGTTTGTTGAGCCCTACCCTGGAGCTATTTGAGCACATGGGTCCCAAGAGATATGTATAAGAATATTCACTGATGCATTATTCATAAAAAGTCTTATCTTTGTTTTTGTTGCCTTCAAAGCAGAGTCTCAGACAGAGATTTGAGTTCAGGAGATTTATTCAGGAGGTGATTTGGGGAAGCAGAATTGAAGACAAGAAAAGAATAAAATGGGGGAGAAGGAAAATCAATAAAGTTTGCATTATTAACAGTGGCATTCTAAGCAACTGGGGCTCATTTTGCTGTAAGGCACTACGTAGTGTTCACCAAAAATCTGCTGTCCCTCAGTGAATGAGAAAAGAACCAAGGAACATCACTGTGTACATTCTTCCTCATTGACCTGCTAGCAAGTGAAGCAATCAACTGAGGCTTTCGAAAACGACTTTGAAGCAAAAGGAAACACAAAAATCCAGAGTGACTGTGAGCACTGACTTCTATTCTAGCATTCAGGGGTCCTGCTGACCACAGCTACAGCTGGATGTGATGCTGGCCACGGGAATGGGTTCAGGGTGTAAACCAGAACACAGCCTTAATCCAGCATCACGCAGTGATGATCTAGTCAGTTTCTAAAACCCTCACCTGTGAGCACAGAAGGGTTTGGATGGTGCATCTACACACAAGCCATAACATTCTACTTTCGATCCCCAAAAGACTTACACATGTCCCTTTATACAAAAGTTATGTAGTTCATCTCTGAGAATTGTCAAAATCCTATTTCAGCATTGTTGAAAAGTCCAAGTCCAAAATTTTCCCTGAGATTTAAGCCGCATTCTTAGCTATAAGATCTGTACAAGCGAAAAGAAAGTTAAACACTTCCAACTTAAAACGGAACAAGATAATAAAGAATTCAATGAAAAAAAAAGATAAAGGTAGAAGTAGAAGGATAGATAGGCATGAGACCAAAACAAGATCAAGATCCAACATAGCAAACATTAAGTCTTGTAGTGTCATGTCCATCAACCGTGCAGCATGTGGCAAGAGCTGAAGTTTCATCGGCTTCAGCTTGTGGTTGGCTGGCTCCAAGGCAGAAGCACTGTGCTGGGCAGGACTAGCAGAGGAACAGTACTGAAATCACTGTAGTGAGGGCCACAGACAGAAACCCAGAGAGGAAGGGCCGGGACAAGATTCAGTCACCAGGGTCACATTCCACAACCCCTACGTTCCGCTAGGCCTCACTCCTCAAATTCTGCAACCTCTCAATAATTCTGCCAAATGTGAATTCCATCATTGAATTAAGCCACCAATGAAGTCTGAGTCTCTGCAATCCAGTAACCTGCTGAAAGCCTGTTAACTAGTAATAAGACACGGACTACCTAGCTTCTGGGGAACATTTTACATCCAAATCTTAAAAGTGCCTGCTTTTCCATATTATACCACCAATATGAAGAAAAATTTCCATTCTACTGGAGTGGGCAGTGGATATTTTCACAGATACTTAACTTCAAATAAGTAGAAGTTTACTTTGTCTATCCAAAATGCCAACCCTCTGAATCTACAAAGGGAAGATCTTATAGACCCCTCTCTTGTACACACAGGCAATCATGCATGCATATGAGCATGTGTGCATGCCTGTGTGTTATGCAATCAAATATTATTCTGATTATTTAAAGTTTAAAAATTAATGAATAACTGAAACACCAGTTACTTGTCTTGTTGTGGAGACAAAATTCTCAATGTTCACAATTTAAAGGGGAAAGGTCTATTTCTGATCACAATTTGTAGAGTTTTGGCAGACTCTGAGGCAGGGTACCCTGGCAGGGGGCATCACAGAGGAGGAAATGTTCATAACAGAGCCAGCTGGAGACAGTGAACCTACCTTCTTTCTGTTCCTTTATGTTATACTCAGGCTAAAAACGTGTTGACTAATGCCATGCACACCCAAGTTGGACTTCCCTGTATCTACACCCAGAACTATAGCCAAACTTATTCGTAAACTATTTTAGTCACCACACACCCTTAGTGCTCAGTCACACACCTTAGCCTGCCCTCACCCCCAATTTTGAAAAGCCCTACCTATGATCCCTGCCTATGAGCTTTGGTGACATCCAGATACAAGCCATAAAGGAAACATTGCTATCAGTCCTCCTCAAATTGGTCCCATTTGCTTTGAACACACAGATCTCATCATTCTTTCTACCTTCTGCAGTAGCTCTGGAAGCCCTCTTTTATCTTCTTGGAAGATATGTTAAAAAATACAGTGAGCATTGTTGCTCCTGCTGCTGGGTCCCTCAAAGAGATAGTCAGACTTGTGACAATGTGACAGTACACCCCCATGCACCTTGTCCACTGGATCTGGTGACTTCCAGTTCTTCCAGAAAGATAAAATGATTATTAAAGGTAAACATTTTGAGTTGATTCGGGAAAGTGGCAAGAAAGATGAGAGAAGCACATTCAAGGCAAGGGGGAGTATTTTGAGAGTAGGCTAATGACAATGTGTATTCTTCTATAAAAAATTTTAAAATTTTAAATATTCACAATATTTTGTGATCATACTTGTACTGACAGACACTGCTTATTACTCTATATGCCGTTCTATCAAAATTAGGAAAAAAACACCCTCCATGAATGGTTGAATCAGAAAAAGAAGTGGCCTCTTGGACTACTTCTGATCTAATAATAAAAGAAAAAACTGATTTCTCCCACAGATGATTCGCTGATCAAATATGATCTCTGAGCAAGGGAAAAAGACACCCCTTCCTCCCAGAGTGACTCACCATTGCATCAAAGTACACATGGTGCGCTGAAAACACAAACTCATATAGACAGACACATGAACAAGGACTTATGTGCTTCAGCTAATTAATCTTTCCATGATATCAACTTGACCTATCAAATGCTTAAATGTTGAGTTTGTTCATATTGCCAAAGATTCCCTTTCCATGAGAGTGAATATGAGCAGCACACAGAGAACAGGACACAATTATATGCCCTTCGAGATGATGGGATTGTTTTCGAGGGAGCAAGGTGCAATCCGATGATAGCAAACATGAATAAGGATAAGGGACTATTTGGCGTGGGCTGAGAACACTGGTGTCCTTTTAACTGGAGAGAGATAGGCAGACACGGAGACAGAGACAGAGAAGAGGGAAGCAGTCGGCATTACATTTTTCCTTTTCAATCAGAGCAGAAGATGGAAATGTGGATAAATTGAGGGCTTCTTGAGAGAGCAGTGAACCAGGTATTTTGTATGCAGACACTGTAATTATTAGTGTAGAATGATGAGAGAAGCAACCAAATTACAATTTCTGTTGGGCCTCCCAGGTCGCTCTTCTCAACATGGAGAATATTTCTCCTTTCTACATGTCCAGTGTGCTGTGATTATTCCCTGAAGCTCAATGACTAAGCAAAAATCGAACATCACTTTGAAATTGTATTTTTTCAGGCTACACTAAGTTTGATGGGGAAGGAAGGAGAAGCAGCAGAATAAGCAAGGGCGCGAACCGGTATGATTTCCTACAGCATCATGGTGCCTACTTAGCTCAGTGCACTAGAACACTGAAGTGGTGCAGTCCATTTATAAAAGTTCTGTGTGCTTGCTCCGAGTTAGACAATCTAAGGATGACTGGAATGACGTCTTACAGAAGATAAGGCTTGAAATGATAGAAAGGCCAGTCTGGAGTGCAAAGCTGAAGAAACTACTTGACCTTGAGGATCAGTGTTTTTCAACCTTGAATGGGTTTCAAAATCTCTTTGGACACTCGTTAAAATGCACAATTTCCCTGGCTTTGGGAATTACATTTCTTTAAAACATTTTTAGGTTATCTTTATTTAAGCCAGGTTTGTAAATCACTATCATTAGCATAGGGGAGCCACTGAGTACTGTCAATTAGGCTCATGGTAGATCAGCTGTCTTACGAGGTAGAGCTCCAGTAAACATCTGTGTGTGCAACAGAGTAGTGACAGGAAGTGTAAAGACTAACTGAGTTGAGTCACTCTGTGAAATCACTTGCTTTCTACTAGCACTTAGTCACAGAATATCAGTTACTCTGCGACTAATGTGCTATTTAGTGTTTTTTGTTTGCTTGTACTAAGGATTGAACCCAAAGAGCTACATCAAGCCTTTTCTAAATATTTATTTTGAGACAGGTTCTTGATAAATTGCCAAGATTGGGTTCAAACTTGGCATACTTCTGGCTCTGTCTCTCAGAGTTCAGAGATTACAGGTGCACATCACCATGCCTGGCTCAGTCCATGCTTTTGATGACCTGGGGCACTGAAGGGAAAGCTTGTGAACTATCATCAGGCCAAAACAATTCATGGCCCTCAAAAATAATTTCAATTTCAGTCAAGAAATGGAAATTTAATACATAAAAGTACATGATATTTTTCCACATGGATGCCTCATATTCTGAAGCTTATCCAGGCCTCCCTTCTAGTCTAGAGAAGATTCCTCCCCTGTAGTTTCTATGCTCAAGGACCTGCCATTTTCATCACAATGATTTGCTGTATACCATTCCATATTTAGCTTGCTGTGTTACACTTTGCTTACATAATAGTACATATCACTTTGGTAGCAGATGGACTTTGAAGAGTGAAAAGTGAAGCCAGGCATAGTGGCCCCTACCTGTAATTCCTACATTTGTGAGACTAAGACAGGGTGACTGCAACTTCAAGGCTAGCCTGGGCAACTTAGGGAGACTTTATCTCAAAAAATAAACAGAATGGGAAAAAATGAAAATTAAATTGTGTCATATGCTGGTAGAAATTCTCAATATTGTGTGTGATAACGATGTGTATGTATAATGTACCAATAAAGATTCAAATTAAAGAAATAAGTAAAATAAACAGAAAAGTTATACATTTCAAAATACTGAATACTATTTAAAAAGGCAATACTTAAACAAAAGCAAAGTAATTCCAGATAGTACAGTGTGCTAAGCATGAACCAGACTGGCCTGTGTTCATAGCCTAGCACACATACTAGCTCTCAAATACTAGATAAGTCACATAGCTCCTCTCCTCTGTTTCGCATCCTCTTCTATAACATGGGAGCTGCAGAGAAATCCTCCTTAAGCTCTTGCTGTGAGCTCTAAGTGAATCTGTGGGCATGGTGCTGAGAACACCATCTGGTATGCAACAAGGTTGAAAATTATTGGCCATTATTAGTAAAAGAGGAACAGAAGAAAGATGGAAAACATATGATTTGAGATCAAGTGGTATTACTAGAAGATTCAGGTGGTAAACTAGAATTTAAAGGAGGTTAGCGGAGAAAGAGCATCTTTCAAGGATAACTGGGGTGTTGAGCCCTTTTGAAAGGAGCACAACAATTGGCATCAGAAGATTTGAGTTCCATTTTCAGTACTACCACTTATTCTTTTCAGCATTTGACTAATATCAACTTCAGTTTCTTTATCTACAACATAATGAAAAGAATATCTTCCCTTCCCACATGAAATATAACTAAAAACACACATCCACAGATGAAAGCATATGCAAAATACATACATATACTCCTAGGCAAAACAAAGAGACACATGTGTATACACTCACAGACATATTCACAAACAGCAAAACAATACTTTGAAAAGTGTAAAGTAATATAAGACTGTAGGAGAGTGAGTGTGATCCAACAGAAAGAGCATAGGCTTTAGAGCAAAAGAAGAAAAAGAGAGAATATCTGGCCTTCAGATTCTAGCACTGCCAGTTGTATAACACATTTAGCTTATGGATACTCAGTACATTCTTCTGTAAAGTGGAAAATAAAAGCCCCCTCCTAGTGCTGCTGTTAACGTGAAGTGAGGTAATTTAAGTATATGACGAACTTTAGGGCTACATAGAACACAGTGGGTACTTACTAATGTTAAAATTATATACAGGTAAGATATATACAGCTAGGGACAGAGTTGAAGATAGCAAGGGAAACACAAACTAACAAAACTGAAAATGATCGTAGAAATCACTTATTTTAACAACATGTTTTCATTCAGCGCAACATATGTCAGGCCCAACTCTGTGCCACCCCACGTGCTCGGTGCCGTTGCCGGCCTTGGCCTGGCTGTGACAGTGACCTGTAGTCTTTTTTTTTTTCTTCTCCCTATGTCCATTTCTTCACTGTCTCCTTCCCGGCCCCTAGCACAATGCCTAGAACATAAGCAGCATTCAATAAATATCTGTTGATAAATGGAAAAGAAACTTTTCAGCATCAGGGAAAAAGAACAAAAATGAGGAAGCAAAGTGGAAAATTTTTAAGGGATGAGTGATCCCAGGGCCCTGAAGTCATACCAGGTAAGTGCTTTTTCTCCTCTACCCTGCATCCTCTCACTGACAATCATCCTCAGAAGAGAGCAGGCAAATGGTGCTTTAGCCCTCCATCAGTCTTCTGATTGAGCATCTGAATTGGACTTTAAGTGTTTTGCCCTGGTAGCCACCTGGGCAATCTCCATTCTCCACTGGCTTTTGTGATGAGCAGAGGAGCCTTTTGAGGTCCCTTCCTCCTCCCCACAAGAAGCCACAGCAAAGTGGAATAGAGGATAACATACACTTCTTTTGCTGTTCTGGGCTAATTACACCTTGGTCTCTTCACACAATACTAACATGGACTGCCTTAGCAAGACTTCTGTCTCCAGAGAGTTCTAAACTAGAAAAGGACATCATCTTTATGTTGTTAGGAGCACCAAAGTCCAAGGAAAATGTTAAATCAGTTTTGAGAAACCTGCTTTAGGGGAAAGTAATGAGGGAAAAGAAGAAATATGATGTGAAAAGAAAAAGAAAGCACATGTATATAGGAGGCGGGGGTTGTGGGGTGGGTAGGGATATGAGTAAAAATGAGAATTAACTCGTGTCATGTACTGGTACAAATTCCCCAATGTTGAATGTGATTGTGAGATGTATATAAAATGTACCAATAAGGAATTCAATTAAAAAAAAAAAGAAACCCTACTTAGTGTCTTGGGAGAAAGAACATCTGGTGAGCCTGAGGCTTTCATGTCTGTAAGTACATAAGTTGAAGAAAGTGATTCTTTCTTGAAAAGGACATTTCATCTTCCAGTGCTGTTTATGGAATTCCTCATTACGTGGGACAGAAACAGATCAAGGAAGAAAAAGGACCATTTTCTCACTAAAACCCCCGTACTTCCTCGTCTGTCCTAGATTTTTCTCACATCTAATCCTCTCATGTAGATTGGGGAAAGGATTGGAAGCCATCTAAAGCCTCATAGAAGGTCCTCCAGGAGGGCATTTGATTGTTGTTTAAAGTATCTTCCTTAGAGAAGGGGAGTAGTTAGCATCATTTGTTTCCAGCTCAATGATTTCTATCACCAATTTTGCAGTATCAGTAAGAAAATCAGTTGAACAAATACCAAGCAATATCTCTGTGTGTATCAGCCAATTTACATATGAAGCTATATCAGTATATCCATCTATCTGTCACATCACTGTCAAACTGCTAACAAGAGAACGTATATACCTAATTTACCGGTGTACCAATTTTTCTATCTCTCTGTGTGGTTTGTGATCAAACGTTCTACTAGAATATAAACTCGTGCAGGAAGAAAGTGCTCCTGCTTTGACTGTTTTAACCCCAATATCTTGCATAGTGCCTCATTCATGGTTATCACCCAGTAAATACTGTGAAAATATATTCTTAAGTAAATCAAGGAATCAAAGAGACAAATACTTCATGGAGGGTTTTTGAACCGTTCAGTATCCTGAATGACCACCTGTCAAAGTAAGGATACAGCGAGCTTTTTGATGTCAATATTTTAGTTATACAATTTAAAATATCAGGAAAAATACCAAAGAGTGACATGATGATATTGGTAGAAAGAAAGAGAAATAGACAGAGAGACAGATAGACAGAGAGAGAGAGAGAGAGAGAGAGAGAGAGAGAGAGAGAGAGAGAGAGAGAGATATGAGACCGAGACAGTTTTTTATGTGCCTGTGTCCATTTACACCTGTTAGTATTCTAAATATTTCAACTTCTATGTCAATTTTCAATTCATTCTTGTTCTGATGAACGTTAGAAATTCAGGCTCATAAGAAAAATGGCAACAAATGCTTTGGAATCAATCACAATTTTAATAGCTAGTTTCATTCTATTCATTTCACTGATTTCAGTATTGTTTGTGAGAATTTTGGGAGGTTAAATGAATGATATTGTATGTAGACATTTTAGCAATTAAACTGGCGACTAACTTGAATATAGCCTCTTTTGTGAAAATTGCACATTCATTTATTCATCATATTATAGAAGAGTAAAAAGAATCATCTATTTTCTGTTAATCAGTGAAGTTCCTATATTTAATATTGTATTTTGATGGTTAAAGTAAAAACATTAAAATTAAGTGTACCTATTAAAAGGTATAATATATAAATTCTATAAACCTGTTATAAAATTTACAGAGTCCTAAGACCATAATGAAAAGCTTCAAGTCTGTAATGGCAAAATAAAACCTCACTCAATTAAAGACCATTAAACATTTAAAGAACTCAGCTCCCAGAACAACCAGATACTCATTTCACACAATGAGCAATTGTTTTCAACATTGCTCTCCCAATAATAAAGTCCATTGATGTTTTCTGTCTAAGTTTGTAATAAATTACAGTGAATCTAAAACTCTAAACTTTTCTTGTTGTCAGGGTTATTTTTAGTAACTACTGAAAAATATTACAGTTTTTGAATTGTCCCTGTAGCAAGCCGGTTTCATCAGGAAAATAGAAGCAATATATTGATTTATTAACTCTATAGAAGCGCCTTTAATTCTTATGACATCCAGTTGTTAAACTGCATTATAGTTTTAGTCAGCCAAACTACCCAATGGCACATAAATTTACTTTATCAGTTAAAAGTGCTTTTGCTTCAGCCTGAGATTTAGCTCAGTGGTTCCAGCGCCTGCCTTGCAAGCACAAGGTCCTGAGTTCAATCCTGGTAACCACATACAATGCTGGGCATGGCGACTCAGGCCCACCAGCCATCGGTACCACATACCACAGTGCCGCATAGGGGTTTCCATAGTGTAGTGGTTATCACGCTCGCCTAACACAGTGCCGGGCGTGGTGGCTCACGCCTGTCATCCCAGCACTCGGGAGGCAGAGACAGGAGGATTGCTGAGTTTGAGGCTTGCCTGGGCTCCATAATGAGCTCAGGGCCAGCCTGAACTACAAAGCGAGACCCTGTCTCAAAAAAAAAAAAGTGCTTTTACTCTTCATCTTCATTTTTAATGTAAAAACATTAAAAGGGAAAGAAATTAACTGTGATAGCTCAGTATTTGCAACTCTAATTCATAAGGTGAATTACTTCCATCTCTTTCCTCATGGCTCTTTGTAAATAATGTCTTATGGTATTTTAAAGGATCTTATAACAAATTGTATTTTATTTTTCATAGTGAAGTTTACACTATATTTTTGTATGTATTTGTTTAACATTCCTTTCTTTATTAGGGTTTAGGAATTAAATTATGCCTAGTGTTCATCACACCAAGACCTAATATAGCTGTTGACACACATTAAGGGCTCAAGAAGTATTTACTACAATAAATGATGTGTGTGTCTTCGCATTTTGTGTGTGTTCTTCAGGCTACTTTAAAAAAACACATATGAAACCTTGATAACAGTACTTAGAGGAGTACAATACCTTTCTATAGAGTGACTAAATGATATTCCTATATAGTTTCAATTGGCATTTATATTAAATGCATTAGTATAAGCTTTGTGGTGTGTAGCATATAAAAACTCTTAATTTGGAGGTAACAGTGATCAATTATTATTCAAATATAATTGAAATTTACATAAAATAGTTTTTCCTTTATCGTTACTTTCTGTGGTACTGGGAAGTTCTCAAATTGACTTTATTTCCACCCTTAATATATGTATACATTATATATTTCCACCCTTATTATATGTGTGTATATGTATATATATATATATATATATATATATATATATATATATATATATATTATTTTATTTTGAGACATGTTCTTACTAAATTTACTGAACTGGGCTTGAACTTGGAATCCTTCTGCTTTGCCTCCCAGAACACAAAGATTGGATATATTCCACCATGCCAGGGACTCTTTTATATAATACATTACTTAAAAGGCCTTGGGCAAGGAGTGACACTTTTGGAAAATTCATAGATGAGGAGATATAAGGATTCACCTTACTTGTAACTATAGGAACTACTAATACATTTTTAAAGAAGCACCGTACCATTTACTGAATACCAAAACTGTCTTAGGTCAGTACATATCAACTCTTAAAACTGTGTATAAATTTTTTTATAAGAGGGGTTGGGGATTTATCTCAAGTGGTACCACATCTACGTTAGGCACAAACACTTGAGATGGATCCCTAGTACCACGCCAAGAAAAAACCAAACAAACAAACAAAAACTTTTATAGGAACTTATTCATGGTATGGAACATATTCCCCTTATAATAATTAAAAAATCAATAATAATACAGGAGTTCCAAACTAAACTATTTTATTTTTTATAATATTTGTACATCCATGTTCACATGTGTAAGAGTAAGCCTATGGAGAAAGTAGCATGTTTTGTAATTCTCACTGTGATGAAATAAAGGGACATAATCCTCATTATGGTTATGGCTAAAATTCAGATCTGACTCTCAACTTAGTGAAGTGCAGTGTTTTGTTTTGTTTTTCTCCAATAAAAATTTCTACCTAGCCTCTTACCTGTAATGTCTGGGATTCTAAGATAGTCTGAGATAAACACTTCATTCCTCTAGAAGTCCTGAGTGTTGAGAAAGGTCAAAATGCATGTTCCCGAGAGAGCTGATATGTGAACTACGAGTAACATTCAATACTTCCATGGGTTTGCTCTGAAAATAAATAATACTTATTATTCTGCTAAACACTTCATTCATGCTTTCAAAATTCTCTTCAAAAATATTTTACTATGAATGAAAACACTGAAGTAAAAAAGAAAATACTAAAATATAATGTAAAAAAACCAATAGCATTCTGCTATAGTGGAAGAATGTGTGTAATGTAGTTTAAAACACTGTTGGAATCTTTTAATAAAGAACAGTAGTTGAATTAGTAGCCCTTATAAAAAAATTCATTCTAAAACATTCCTATAAGCTAAGCTAATTGAATGGTAATGCTACAGTAACATGGATTGCATTAAATATTAACCAGGCCCATTTCTCTGAATATTCTACATAAACATCACAGTACACTGCCAGAGTTGATGTAAGTTATGGCTCTGTTTGTTGATATCACTTAATATTAGCATTTCATTAGATACAGCTCCTTACTTTAATTGTGATTCTTATAGGTGCTTTTTAACTTTTTTAATTTCAGAATCACTCAACTGAAATTAAGCAATATTAGAAACGTCTTGAGTTAAAAGCTACACAGCTTGATTCAAGCTGGCAATGTAACAACCATGGTGCAAGCCAGGAAAGCAGCTGTTTTGACTCCATTGTTTTCCAGATTTTAGCAAGGGGAACAAAGAATGAAAGTATGGACATTTAAACCAGAAACAGTTGGGCCCAGAGGGTTAAGGCAGTCTTTCAAAACTGCTTAGAATACTGCCTCTGCAAGAAATTTTCCTGTGGTTAAAAAAAAAAAAAATGACCAATAAGGTGGATCTGTAGGGAAAAAGAAAGTGAGGTGCAAGGAATTTGGAAAATGTAAAGTAGGTGCCAAACAGAGCTTCGAATCCAACACCATTCACTCTGTCCAACGTTTTTTATTTATTCACAAATAAAAGGCTTGAGCCTCTCTTTTAAGTTGTACTCAAAAAAAAGAGAAAACAGGATAGTCTGGAAGCTGAGAGTTAGAACAGGGAATCACCTAAAAGCACATTCCACAATGTTCCAAACTGAAGACTTCTACGACAAGGGCTGGTCAGCCTGACAGCCCACCATGTCTTCCTCTCCATGGCGCCACCAGGTGGTAAGCGCTGTCCCTGGACGGAATGTTGCTGAGCTCAGAGAAGGGGCAGGTGACGCGATGTGAGACAAAGTAAACAATGCCATGGGTGCCACTCTGGAGAATTAGACAAAGTAGGCAGACAGGAAAAGTTTTAGCAAAATGAGAAAAATATTTTAATTAAGGATGTTACAATATCAGTAAAAACAGTCATTGGGTGTTCATTATTTTCTGGACAAAATGTTAGTGTTTGGTGTATATTAATTAAGATAACCCTGATAACTGCATCATAAAGTAGATATTGATACTGCATTCCTTTTTACGAATGAGGAAATTGACTGTCAAGGAGGTTAAGTAACTTATCTAAGGCACTAGCAATTTACAGTATGGATGAGAGAAAATGGCTGTCCTTACAACAGAAAAAAAATCCTAAGGGTCAGAGGACTTCAACTTTACCTGTAACATTTGAATGCTTGATATACCTTTTTTTTTTTTTAAATTTTTTTAGCAGGGTCTTGTTTTGTAGTTCAGGCTGGCCCTGAGCTCACTATGTAGTCCAGGCAAGCCTCGAACTCAGCAATCCTCCTGTCTCTGCCTCCCAAGTGCTGGGATTACAGGCGTGAGCCACCACGCCCAGCATTGTGGGATGTGGTACTGATTGCTGGTGGGCGTGAGTCACCACGCCCAATATTATATAATTGTATGTGGTTACCGGGATCAAACCAGGGACCTTGCGCTTGCTAGGCAGGTGGCAGAACCACTGAGCTAAATCTCCGGCCCACTTTTTAAATATTTTGGATATGTAAAAATAATAAATAAAAATTTAGAAGAAGAAAGGAAACCTGGATTTAATTACTGGAAATAGGCTTCATATAAATCTTATTTTACCATAAATATCACTTTTATTCATTTTCTTTTTTGTACTGAAGATGTGATAAGTTGTCAAACAATGTTATTTAGTATAAATACAAATTAACTAATATTAGTTGTTAAAGAACATTTCAAGGAAAAAGAAATCAGCATTGACTAAACATGAACTGTATCCCTAAGTATTTTTTTTTTCCACCTTACAGACTAACATGTGAGAATATGCAGCAAACTCACAACTCCCTTTCTGCTGGAAGGAAACACTCACAGAGAAAGCAAAGTGCTCTAATGGAAATGATCAGTCATTAAGGGCTGACTGTGAAAATCTAAAGAAATGGTAGCTGCCGCGGGTGAGACAAAAGAACAGAAACAGGGCTAATGATTGATCCACGGAGACACTTGCTAGAATGCTACACAGTTTTCTAGACTTCTCTCCTTTTCACTTGGCTAAATCTTCAGAAAAATATCAGGTAAGCAAAATTTATGTTCTTGCATGATCTCAGTCAGTCCTACCCATGCCATTTTCTGATTTCTTCTTCCTCTCTTTCAGTGCATCCTAAGGTTCCCTGGGAAGCTAAGTTTTCAGTTACGTCATTCATTTGGTAAACTTGCTCATCTACTATAACCCAGGCGGAAGGTTAGGTGTTGGCAATAGATGAGTAAACACATGTCTTCTTCTATCAAGAAAGTGTAGTCTACTGAAGCTTCTGCACAAATACAAATCATTTTATGAGACAGTATTTTTACAAATACAGATATGAAGTAACAGGTGTGTAAGCAACCCAGTCATAAGAGTAGATGAGATCAGAGCTCATAGGATCAAAATCTTCTTTTGAAAACAATACATGATTAGGATACTTACTCTTCCCTTGTTTCCTATCAAAACTATCTGAAGCTACTTTGCATTTTAATGATTTCATTCTTGTTAAGGACCACTTTGATTAGAAAATGGAAACAGAAACTGATAATGACTTTATATATAATTCTTTATGGGTTATTCTATTATGTGTATGGCTTCATTTTTCTCATTCTCTTCATGTGATTTGCGGGAGGCCACTCTGATCATTGAATATCAATTATCAGTGATGTGGCTAAACAGTTAATTCACAATCTCTTTTTTATAACTTTACATTATTTACAAGGAGCGGCTTCTATAGGGAAACATTCTAGAAAAGAATGGACATCTCAGCCAGAAGGAGTTAACCCAAATTTTGTCTGACCCAATAACAGGCTCTGGTTTGGAATCTGGAATTTGTATGTAAAGAAAATATGTTAATGAGATTCTGGTGCTGGATTCTTGATATACATAAACCTGGTGCTGAAGTGGCACTGATGTTGGTTAAATAGAGCAAAGAAAGCATAACTGAGAGCTAGGGAAGGAGGCGGTGGAGAGGGAGAGGGAGGAGAGATTGAGAGAGAGAGAGAGAGAGAGAGAGAGAGAGAGAGAGAGAGAGAGAGAGACTACTTTGCTCCTTGAATAATTTGAAATTCCTAATACTAATACCGTTTCCCCCATAAGGCCTGGTTGTTCTTTTGTCTGATGGATTAAGACATCCCTACACCTGCTTGGTGTTTGAAAAGCACATCCCTGGTCTTTGGCTGGTTGGAACAGAAAAAAATGTTAAGTTCAAAGGACAGAAAATTTTTAAGGAATAGTGCTTCAAGAAAATGAATTCAGGCTCTCTGCACTCTGTATTCAATGTGCCCTCCCTTGATTGCCTGACATTCTGTGTCAAGAAAAAGGAAAAGGACTGTGGGGAAAATGCAGGAGCTGGTTTTTAGACTGCTTCTCAATCAGAGGCTACTAGTTGAAAAGCAAAGCAAAAGATTTGAGCTTATTTAGTTTAAGCCAATTAATGAGTCACACCTATGGAGCTTTAGAGACAAAGCCAGGAGTACAAATAAAGTATATTTGTCCAAATTAATCAAACTGTGCTGTATATCTCCCCAAGGCGGGGGCATTGAGAGGTGAGATTCTTGTCAACTCTCTTTCTATCAGGAACTATTTTCTCTGTAGATAATTTTTCTTCACATTCCCCAAGTGATACTGTATTTGGGGTACATGAAAAACAACTCTGGCAATCTAGACTTTCCCAAGAAGACTTATCAAGCTATTAAAGATGTTTATCTTGGTTGGGATAAGCATGAAGGATATAAAAATACTATATTCAAATGTATGAGGTCACATGATGACTCCCATCAACAAATGAGACTGTGTACTTTTGTGTTCATATATAGGGCAGAAAGAGCTTCCTTCCCCAATGACATTGAACAGCAATCTGACATTTATTCCAGTTAGTTCACTTTTGACAAAGATGGTAGAATTATCGTATGTGAATGATAAACAACTGGGGAGAAAAAATGAATGTTTGGAAACATCCTCTTAAGAATTACCTCCCGGAGAGCATGAATGGATAATTTTTGTTTTGTTTTGTTTTGTTTGTTTGTTTGTTTTTGAGACAGGGTCTCGCTTTGTACTTCAGGCTGGTCCTGAGCTCACTATGAAGCCCAAGAAGGCCCGGAACTCAGCAATCCTCCTGTCTCAGCCTCCCGAGTGCTGGGATGACAGGCGTGAGCCACCACGCCCAGCACTGTGGTATGTGCTATTGATTGCTGGTGGGCATGAGTCACCACGCCCAGCATTGTATGTGGTTACCGGGGACCGAACTTAGGACCTTGCACTTGCGAGTCAGGCGCCAGAACCACTGAGCTAACCTACTCCAGCCCATGAATGGATAATTTTTTATGCACTCATGCCTGAGGTACACTACCAACTCCTCTCCAAAGAAAATTATCCAAGATCATATGTAATTAAAGAAAATAGAAACAAGTCTGAGATCTTCAAGTTATATACTGCCTTTACTAGCAAGATTAGAGACAGTTATTATACCATGTGTTGACATATCTTAAAAATGACAATTCATCTACTCCACTGTTCTTATATATAATGATGGAAAAGTCTCAATTAACTAATAAAAATTCCCATTCAGAAAAGACAAGAATGGTTCATAGCATATTACTTTATGGCACAGAATTTCCTACTGGTTACTGATGGCTAAATACCCTGACTAATGTAATGGTTCTGTTATACAATGTTGAACATGTAATTTAGGAGGCTTTGCATACGTTTATTGTCCTTTGTACCCTTTGTTTTAACTCTGTGAGAGAATCTCCTTTGTCTTTTGTACTCCATAAGAACGTCTATCATGGTGGTCCTAAGGAAGAAGTAGCATTGTCAGGGTATGGAGAGCAAGGGAGCTTTGCCTTTCCTGTCGTCTCCTAGTCCCCTGTGCTTGAAGACTGAGAATATAGAGATCTCCCTAGGAGTTAATGGGTTGGTAATGAGGGCAAAAGACTATCTAATCCTTTAGACTTGAAATTTATTTCTGTCTTTTAAACAGAGCTCTCTATACCTTGTCCACCTCTCAGTCAACTCAAGCTTTTAGATTTAGTGGTTTTTGTTTCCATCTTGATCTCTTTCTTCTCAAACCTACTAGAACCCTCTTATTAGGAAAGCTTGTTTTAGAATGCTATGGAAAACTTACAATTCATATATTTTAATGTCCTCACTCAGAAATAGGTAGAAAAACCAGATTAAAAACTCAGTAAATATATACATCATATGTACTATTTTATCAACCACTTTGACTTAATTAGTGTTTATAGATCACCCCTCAGCAACTGCAGAATACACTTTGTTTTCAAAGGTACACAGTACATTCAACAAGATAGACAATGTTTTGGGTCATAAGACAAGACCGAACAAATCTAAAAGGGCTAAAAATGCCAGAGTATATTCTCTAATCACAAAAGAATTAAATTAGACCTCAGTAATAATATATCTAGGGAAACTCTGCATATTTAATATTAAATAATAGTCTAAAACATATGTAGGTTGAAAAATAAAACTCAAGAAAAATGTCTACTGAATAAAATTGCTCAAATACTAAATACCAAAGTACCTAGTTGCGATCTCTAACAAAAGTTACAGAAGAATGTATCTTTTTCAATACTTACACTGAAAAAGAAGACTGGTCTCAAATCAATGACAAAAAGCTAACATCAGCAAACTACAACCTGCATGCCTAATCAGGCCTACAACCTGTTTTGGGAAGCAAACTTTCAACATTTTCAGTGTTTATGACTACTTTTGTGCTACAATGGCACAGCTGAGTAGTTTCAACAAGGACCATATGGCTTACTAAGCCCAAAATATTTACTATATGTCTTTTACAGAAAACATTTGTTAATCCTTTACAAACTAGATAAAGAAGACCAAAATAAATCCAGAGTAAGCAGAAAGAAAAAAGCCAAAAATAAGAGCTCTTGACAAGGCACATCGGCTGGTACCCAAATAAACTCGGAAACCATGTAATTAATATCCAGAAAACAATTACCAGGAGTGTTATTTTAAAAAAGACAGCTATGGTTTACCTGGTTAATTTTATCAAGAAGAAGAAATAAGGCAAACCTTAAAGAAATACATTAAAACATATGTAGGGAACTCTGTTAATTCATTTTACGTCCCCAGTACAATATAAGCTCCATAACTCAACAGAAGTATTACTAAAATAAACTTCATGCCCATATCTCTCACAAATATAGATACAAAACTTTTTTATTTTTATTTTATTTCTTTTTGAGACAGGGTCTCGCTTTGTAGTTCAGACTGGCTCTGAGCTCACTATGTAGCCCAGGCAAGCCTCAAACTCAGCAATCCTCCTGTCTCTGCCTCCTGAGTGCTGGGATTACAGGTGTGAGCCACCAAGCCCGGCACGATACAAAACTTTTTAAAAAGACTAGATGAATCGGTTTTATACAGGAATGTAAAATTGGCTTAATATTTGAAAACCAACGAATGCAAATCAACATATTATGGGAGCAATTGGTATTTCAATGGGCTAAGAAAGAGTATTTGACACAATTCAACATCTACCTCTGAAAATAATCTTTCAGAAAATTATCTTTAATTTCATAAAAGACACCTACAGAAACGCTATTATCACACTTACTGGTGAACTTGTGAATCATTGTTTCCTGAGGACTGGGAACAAGGTTAAACTACAGACAAGGCTTCTATCCAGTAATATCCTGGGGATCCTGTTCAATGTGTCAAAGTGACTAAAAGAATAAAAATCATTAGAATGGAGAAGATAAAACTGTATTTCTGAACTATGACATGATTCCTTGGACAGATAATCATAAGAAGTCCATTACTATGGGAAGAGTTAATAAATAAATTTAGTAAGGTAATGTTACAAACTCAAACAAATATAGAATTAAATATGAAGGATTATGTTGTTGAAAAGTTTTTTTAAAAAGGTGCTGAAGAATTGATTGGAAAAATTACATGTAAAATCCTTATTCTGGAAGAAAAAAATGTTAAGAATAAAAATTGTATAAAGTCTTAAAATATGGAATTATATACTTGTTTATGGGCTGAAACTTTCACTATTAATGAAGCATATTTCTCCTATCATCTATTGCTTCTACACAATTCTAAATTATAATTTAGAAGACATTTTTGTAGAATTTGATATGCTTAATTCTATATGGAAATTGAAAGAACAAAAAATACAAATAAATATTAAAAAAGAAAATTCAACTAAATATGCAGGCAGTGGGATGGTATTTAATACATAAAATAAGACATACAATACACAAAATCATAATTTACAAGCAACTATAATTTTCAAATTACACTCGCGCTTGTCCTCTATATTTGTGTTTCATCCTAGGAACCATAACACATCTACAGTGTTATGTAAAAAACACTTTAGTTTTTGTGAATGAGTTTTGTTTATTTTTACTTTTAAGTATTGCTTTTAAATGTTGCATTAAGTTGGAGATAGTGACAGATGGTTTGGACATTGTAGCAGGAGGGAAGGCGACATACTGAATGAGCAAGAAGAAAGTATAACACTACTGAGAATATTAATAATAAATACTTCCCACCCTAAAATGGTATTGAAGCACAAATTGACATTGGTGGATGAAAAATTCTGACCCCAAACCATCATTGAAACTTCTTTCAAATCCACCTTAGACGTCACTTTTCCAAATATCCCAGTCATCAGCACGACTTAGACAGTAGAGCTGGCCTAAAAACTAGGCTTGCCTGCAGTTTACTTTTCTCAATTATTGTATGACACTTTTCAAATACCAAGCAGTAGGAAAATACAGGAATCAAAATTGCAAACCATCCTACAATTATCTTCTATTTAGAACTGTGGTCCTCTGAAACAATCTTGTATAAAAACATTTTTAGCTTCTTACATTTATGTAATGACTTCTGAAGGTCAGTATCATGTTTTAGAAAGTTTCTCTTTACTGTACTACCTAAATCTAACAGAGGTGAATGCATGTTGTGAAATAGAACAAAAGGCACCAAATACTGAATTGCACTGCATTTGTCTTAACATTTCCAACTCACTAATTTAGGATGGACTGATATATTAGTGCTCTAACGTCCTCAGTGTAATCTCAGTACAAAATGAAATTTCCTTGTCATATGGCTTGACCTTAAATAAGCAAAGCAGACTTTAAGAATATCAGAATTTTGTTGACTGTGTCTTGAAATTTCAAAAATAGAAATGACCATCTGTAAGAATCGTTTCATGGTTTCCTGTAAGATTACCAATCAATCTTAATTACTTTATCAGGTTTGGGTGCTGCATTCTGTTTTATGTTAGGAAGAAATTAGTGAACCATTAAAATTATGGCAGAATATTTTTCACTAAATACAATACTGTTACTCAGTAGAAAACAGTTTTATCTAATCTGAATTTATGTTAATTTTACAACTTTATTAAATGTATTATAAAATATGTGTGTCGTATGTAATTATTTAAAATTTTATCGTAGTGGGCCAAAACTTATGCTCAGAATATGTTTAATAATGTCATGTATATTTAAATGGACATACCTTCAGGACATACTCATAAGTGAAATAAATAGGCCACAGATGTGTAAATACTGTACCTGTTCTCTGGTATGAGAACCTGAAAATGTTATGAGTTCTAGAAGGTATGGCAATTATTGTGAAATAGAAAATATTCAAAGGGAAATGTATTTAGGGTGTGGGGGGTTGTGGGGTGGGTAGTGGAACAGAAAAAAATGAGAATTAAATTGTGTCATACACTGGTACAAATTCCCAATGTCGAGTGTGATCCCGACATGATGTGTACATACATTGTACCAATAAAGATAATTTTTTTAAAAAGTAGCCAGCTAAGGTGATATGTACCAGTAATCCTAGCTGGAAGGAAGTCTGAGGTAAGAGGAATGCTTGAACCAAGAAATTTGAGACCAATCTGGGCAACATCACAAATAGCAAGAAACCAGGTCTGAGAAAGAGAGAGAGAAATAAAAAATTACTAGAACACAATTTTATTTAGCTCTGCCTTTTAGATGGTTTTTTACTTAATTCATTCTTCTGGGCTATTAATGTGCTTGCCTCTCATGTTTGCACATGCAGAAATGAATGTTTTTTTGGTTTAAGGGACATATATTGCTAAATTTCCCCCAATGAAGCCGGGCGTGGTGGCTCACGCCTCTAATCCCAGCACTTGGGAGGCAGAGGCAGGAGGATTGCTGAGTTCGAGGCTTGCCTGGGCTACATAGTGAGCTGAGGGCCAGCCTGAACTACAAAGTGAGACCCTGTCTCAAAAAAAAAAAATTCCCCCAATGAATCTGGTCTAGTTTATATTCATTTCAAAATGTATTGATTAAATTTTCCTAATATTTTATTCACAATTGATTGTCATTAAACTGCCTGCTCTTAACCAGAACATAATATCTCATTGTTATTATAATTTTCCCTAATTATTTGCGAAACTAATTTTTATATATTTATAATAAATATTTTTTCTTTGAAGTTGCTATTCATGGCCATTGGTTCTTTTTAGATCTAGTACGTTGTCTTTTCCTCTTTTGTAAAGGAATCCTGTGTTATGTTACACATTTCTTTTTGTCTTCTTGGGAATGATACATAAAACTTATTCTTGGTTACTGTTAAATAAATAAACATAAATTTTTTTTTTTTTTTTTTTTTTTTAGATAGGATCTCCCTATGTAGTTCAAGCTGGTCCTGAACTCACTACATAGCCTAGACTAGCTTCGAACTCACAGCAATCCTCCTGTCTCTGCCTCCTCAGTGCTGGAATTACAAGTGTGAGCCACCATGCCTGGCCAAACTTATTTTTAAAACTAGTAAAAACTTGGGTAAATAAAATATTAAGTATAATTTGTCCAGTATGGGATTGTAGAGAATTTCATAACAGAAAAAAGAAGTCCACATCCATCGCATGCATGCCTTTTTTTTTTTAAAAAGAAATTCTGGATCTTCTCTTTGATATGAGCACCTGTAGATGTAAATGAGCTCTCAAAAGTATGACAGTTTTTGTAGAACGGGAAATTTCCAAAGAAAATTTGGTGTAGGAATGTAATGAGGGAAATGAATAAATATGATTCTGAAAGAAAATAAAAGAGCATGTATATAGAGGGTGGGGAGGTGTGGGTGGGTAGGGATGTGGGTAAAAATGAGAACTAACTTGTGTCATATACTGGTACAAATTCCCCAGTGTTATGTGTGATTGTGAGATGTATATAAAATGTACCAATAAAGAATTCAATTTAAAAAATAGAAATTTATCTATGTGCTGTCACATTCATTATTTGTTTAAAAAATTTCATAAACTGGATGAGGTGATCAATTTTTTCAATTGTATAGATGAGGAAACACTATCAAATAATTTAGATAAATTATTCAAGAGGAAACAGAAAATAAAAGCACAGAAAATTTAATCTGAGATTTTCTTACTCTAAAAATCCATGATTCGTGCCTGGCGTGGTGGCTCATACCTGTCATCCCAGCACTTGGGAGGCAGAGGCAGGAGGATTGCTGACTTTGAGGCTTCCCTGTGCTACACAGTAGTTTCAGGGGCAGCCTGAACTACAAAGTGAGACCCTACCTCAAAAAAAAAAAGAAAACTCTATGATTGGAAAATTGAGTGACTATCCAGAATATTGTCGAGTGGGTCAACTGGACTGAAATATCTAAATACTTGAAAGCGAGGCTACTTCCAAGCATCAGAACCATCTCTGAGACAGAACAAAATGGCCGTTCCTAAGCATACCCTTCATGCCATGAGGTATGAGGTATGACTAAAACATTCGGTGAGTGCTTAACTTCAGAATTTCTTATAGTAAAAAACATATTACCATTGATTCCTCTCAAAATGCAACCCATCACTTATCCCATCATTCTTGCTATGTTCTGAAGCAGTTCTAGAAGGCATCTTTCTTTCTTCAGTTGCCCTCCTGTGGCTGCCTCCATGCCCTCAGTTAACTCAAAGTGTCTCCTTTTCATGGTCATTTTTGTCAGAGAGGGAGAGTTAGGAGTCACACAGTGCCAGAGCTGGTGAACGAGGTGAATGAAAACACACCAGAATATTTTTGACAGAAGTTGCTCCAGACATTTGACCAGAAGTGGATGATTAAAACATAGGTGAATGTTTAATTTTTTTAGAAAAATATTCTACAGTAAAAGACAAGTCACCATAAACCACCCTTGAAGGACTGACATCTGCTTCAATACACTCATCACAACACTCTTTGTAATGTGTCCTTCACTCTAGTAAGTTTTTTGAAAGTAAATATTAACCATGCCTTACAATCACACCTTACATTGTCAGAGGAGAGCCGAGGGGATTAGCACATGCTGAGGGAAAAATTCAGCGCTGAAGTTGCCTACTTTTTCCATTTCATTGAGGTGTAATTGAGAAAAAAAATATATATTACAGACTATGGTATGTGTGGCTATGCATACATATACATGTATGCACACATATATTATTACTATATGTATATGTACACACACACTGGGAAATGGAAGTCTTGTGTGATACCATTACAACAGCTGTGCGGCACTGGGAAATGAATGATTTCCACAGTGTACACAACATGCCCAGCATCTCGCGTATTTACTGTTCTCTGTACTTAGGACATTTGCGATCCACCACCGCAATTGTCGAGTATACGATACGGTGTTATTGACTATGATTAAGCTCCGCACAGCTTACTCACCCAGCTAGCTGCAACCTTGTACTTTTTGGTCAGTGTCTCCCCGGTTTACCCAATCATCCAGTCCCAGGCAGTCGGCATTCTATTATCTGCTCTTACAAGTGTGACATTCTCAGGTGTCGCTGTAAGTAAGGTCATGTAGTGTTTGTCTTTCCACTCCTGTCTAATCTTTCTTAGCTTAGGATTTCTTAGGTTATCCATTTTGTCAAAAATGACAGAATTTCCTTCTTTTCTATTCATAAGGCCCCAATGAATTCTTTATCCATTTGTCCATCCATGGACACTATTATGAATAATATCGGTAATCATGGCAGTGCAGATGTCTCTTTGAGGACCCTGACTTCATGTCCTTGGTATAAATACATGCAGAAGTGAGATGGGTCAGTAATACCTCCATTTTTAGATCAGCAGGACACTCCATGCTTCTGTAAAACTGTACATTCCCACTGAAAAAAGTATTTCCTTTTCTCTACATGCTTGCCAAAATGTTTGCTTCTTGCCTTTCTTATGGTAACCTTTCTGGCAAACATGAGTTCTCTTATAATCTGTATTTTTGTAATATCTGTTTTAGTAGCAACCTAGCAAGAGCAAGGTCCTGAGTTTGTTCCCTGATAACAACATACAACACTATCGGGGTGGTGACTCGCCCCCCAGCAATCAGTCCCACATACCACAGTGCCGGGCGTGGTGGCTCACGCCTGTCATCCCAGCACTCGGGAGGCAGAGACAGGAGGATTGCTGAGTTCAAGGCTTGCCTGGGCTACATAGTGAGCTCAGGGCCAGCCCGAGCTACAAAGCGAGACCCTGTCTCAAAAGAACAAAACAAAACAAAACAAAAAAACAAACCTGCTTCTCCGGTAACCTCAGTCACTTAGATTGCTGAATATGCATTTTCAATTTCATCTCTAAGGTCTTGGCAGTGCAGTGAGTTTTCCAAAATACACAACATCTAGGGTCCTGCGTACAAGGCTAATATCATCTATTGAAAAAATGATTCCTATTTTCTTTCCTTAAATATGTATACATGTTGTTTATGGACTCTATATTCTTTGTTGTTAATTTTATTTCTTTTAGTTTGGATATGTAATTCTACTCTCTCCTGGTATAAAAGTGTTTTATTTTTCTTTTATTTTTGAGAACTTCATTGTATATCTTAGTGAAGATTATTGCATTCACTTGATTTGGGATTCTTCAGGCTTCATGTATGTTATATTCATCTCTATATGCGGAAACTCTTTTTTGTCATTCCTTTAAGTGTTTTTTTCCACTTCCTCTTCTCTCTTTGAGATATTCAAAAAAATATATCCCCTCCCCTCCCCTCCCCTC
>PVIC010014766.1:0-36096 GCA_004025085.1 Thryonomys swinderianus | reverse complement strand
CTATCAATCTGAAATTGTGTTCAGATACCTGAATTCTGGGTCTTGAATTCTTGTTATTTTAAAACCTGTGGGATAAAAATTTGTTCTGCACATTGAAGTTTTATTCTTATATTTTAATCACTGAAAAAGATTCCCAGAACAGCTTTGGAGAATGGCAAGAATATAGGATGAGCGTGTTCAAAATGAGGGGGTAGGATCTTAAGAGGAGCCAATGGTATGTTCTTTTATGGTGAAAAATTTTCTAAAATTTAAACATTCACTGCATATTTTGATGACATCTTGTATTACATGATTCCATTGACATGAAAAGTCCAGAATGAGCAACTCTGTAGAGACAGAAGGGGATGAACTAGGACAGGGCAGAGCACAAGGCAGAAACCTGGAAAGTGACTACCACTGGCTGTGGGATGCCTTCTTCCAATATGGAAAACATTTTAAATTGACTGTGGGGTAGCCACACAATCTTGCACCACACTGACACTTTCAGCAGGTGAGTTTTCTCATACAAGAATCGGATCTCCACAATTAAAACCTTAGAAACAATAGGTGTGCCTCAGCTTACTCTGTATGACTCAGTAAGAAGAGTTGTGTGCAGTGAGGGTGTGGTTCGGGTGAACGCATTTCAAGGGATTCTGTAGATATAAAGAGCAATAGACACCTCTCCTGGGTGATGCAATCCTGCAGCACAAATACCTCTTAAATATCTCTTACACTTCTTAATCATGGGAGAGAACGCAAGAAAACGGATGATATTAAAGAGACTGATAAACAGATCTCATAGGGCCACAAAAGGGATTGTATTCATTTTCTATTGCTATTGCAACAAACTCCTGCAAATCGAGTGGTTTAAACAACATTTACTTATTACCTTACAATACTAGACATTAGGAATCTTACATGCATCTTGTAGGGATAAATTGAGGTGCTGGTATCTGGAGGCTATAGAGGAGACCCCCATCTTCTTGCCTTTTCCAGCTCCCAGTGACACCAACGCCTGGGTTTGTGCCTCTCCTTTCCCGTCTTTTAACTCAGTAACACTGCAATCCTGGGACTTAATAATCACATCTCCCTAGAACTCTCTTTACCTCTTTCTTCCACTTTCAGACAGACCTTTGTGATAATGTTGTGCCCATCTAGAAAATCCTGGATAAGCTTGCTGTCTCAAGGCCTTTACTTCAGTCTCATATGCAAAATTCCTCTTGTCAGAGAAGGTAATGTTTTCACGGGTTTCAACAGTGAGGACATGAACATTTTACTGCACCTACTATCGATATAGAAGGAAAGTAGGACTTCAGTTGTGATGAATTATTACTGGACAGATTTTTTTAAATGAGTGACACGAGCTGGGGTACATTTTTAAGAGTCCCTTGTTCATGCTGTGGGAAAAATGTATTCAGGGAAAGTGGGGAGAAGAAGAGCAGGCCACTTCTCCGGGGCCTCTGGGGGACAGAGTAACTTTGACTAGGATGATGACAGTGAGGACACTGAGGACTGTTCAAATTCAGGAAAAATTCTGGAATAAAGAAAACATGACTTGCTGATGTACTGGATGTAGAAAACTGATAAAAGAGAAGGCTGAAGAATGATTCCTAAAATTGAGATTCAGGAGGCCAGTGTATGGTACGGTCCTTGAACCAGGAGAAGGACGTGAGTTCGAGCGCTGGACATTAGGATCTATCGGGCGGAAATGGCCATGTGGAGTCTCAGGTAAATACAGCACATCTCAGGTGGGTTACCATCTTAGTGACTTTCTACCAAGTAGAAAGTTCCGTTTCCAAAGCTGGAGCTTCCTAGAACAGAGACATAAATGTGGGAGTGATCAGCATCAGGATAGTATTAAAGTAGTGAACCTAGAGGTGATAAACCAAGAGGGAAAGTAGATACCGAAGAGGGCCAGAAACACGCAAAGGCTAAGAGCTCTCATTCATATGCTGCCTTAGCACCCACAACTGCACTACATGGCCCTTCTAGAAATTGTTGGAGAACATACCACCAATACTGAAACTCAACTATAATTATAAACATTTATAAATTCTACTAAAAAATTTAAACAGTACTCAGAACTGATTGCTTCCTAGCACAAAGCTTTCACTGTAACTATGTGGTTATTTAAATATAAATTGTTAAAATTAAATAAAATATCAGATTCAGTACCTTCACTATATTAGCCATATTTCAAGTGCTGCTGACCACTGGGTATTTCCATCACTGCAAAAAATTCTGCTGGACTGCCAGGCGTGGTGGCTCATGCCTGTAATCCCAGTACATGGGAGGCAGAGACAGGAGGATTGCTGAGTTCAAGGCTTGCCTGGGCTACATAGTGAGCTCAGGGCCAGCCTGAACTACAAAGTGAGACCCTGTCTCAAAAAAAAAAAAATTCTGTTGGACAACAGTAATCTAGAAAATTCCTCACATAGTAAACAGTCCTTTTGGCTTCTTAATGATCAAAGTTTAACCTTTTTTTTTTCTTTGAAGCTGAGAAGTTCAGTGAAATCAAGAATTATTTTTTAGAATAAAAGGATTTCACTAAAATAATTGCATATTTGAATATAGTTAGATATTTACTGTTCAGGGTAGTAGTTAGTATTCAATAGGCACCTCCATACCTTTCCTTACTACTTTGTAAGAGAGGGTGCTGAGGTTTGGAAAAGTTTAGTCCTTTGCCTTTCACCACCAGGCGAACAGGCAGTGGCAGAGCTCAACCCTGTGTTCAGGGTTTCAGACTTCAAAGCCCAGGTTCCTTCTGGCTCTCCAAATTTCTGTTTCCAAAACAAAAATCATGGATGGTGGAGAGAAATTTTCAAATTTTGACTGAATGCTTGGAGGCCATGAGGAGTCAAGGTGATGGAGAATGACTCCATAATCCTCGTGCTTGTTTGAGACCTTGACTCTGCTCTTGATGTGAACACCTGTGCCTCAGTTTCCTTGTTGTCTGAAGGGTATTATCACTATCCCTGTTTCAAAGGGTGGTGGAGCAGTTTAATGAGTTAGTACTGATAAATCACTAAAAGCAGGGGACAGAGTAACAGCTAAAAAAGGACTTTCATTATTATTAGAAGAGCTGATAGTAAAAAGAAAGGAGTCAAATGCCTTCTCACAGTCAGTGAACAACATTGGAACCTTATTTCAGCCACCTCGCTCATTTAAGATCCAAGGAGGCTTTTACTGAAGACGAAGGGTGGCCTGAAGGCACCCCTGCCCCAACCTGCACAAGCGTCGAGCTGTGTAGCCTCTCAGAAGGCCCTTCTAAATAGCAGGATTTAAAAGCCTAAGGTTATGACCAGAATTGCCTGTTTCCAACCAACACATGAAATAAAGTAGGCCCTTTTCTAGATATATCTCGTTAATGGAACACCACCTTGACAGGTCTGGCTTTCTGTTTTATTATTATTCACCTATTACTGAAGGGAAGGATAATTGAAAGCAATAGGTTTGTCTCTTGAACTTAAAATGTTCCTTAATTCATCAGTTATTTTCAAACACTCGTGTTGTCTATGATCACCTGATGTCTAACCGGGCAGCTGATATGGGGAGAACAATAGCCAGTATTTATTGCTCACATTTATTTTACAGTTGTGTCTCTGTGTTCTCCTCCCAGACCTGCAGCACAACAAGCAGAGGATGCACTTCACTGCTAGTTTGACCAAGGTCACAAGGCTGGGAAACAGCCTTGGAATCCAGGCCTCTCTCAAGGCTGAGGCCCATATGCCAATGACCCTGCTGCCTTAAGCAGCAATGTGCAATAAGAGGAAAGATGCACAGAAATAGATGATGTGTCTCATTCCTTACTCTCTCAGCCTCTGAAACAGAATTACTGAAATAAAAAAAAAAAAGGTCCAGAAAAATTACTAGCACCACTACATGCTAACAAAAAGTCAGAGTTGGGACCAGCAGGTAAGCACTGGCCCTGCAGCCCTGATGAGCAGGTGTGAACTCAGACCTAGTCTGCTCGCGGCTCACTAACCTCGGGCTGTGGAGAACCCTAGTCTGATTTGCAATCCCTTGATAGGATAATCAGTGCTGCCCTTCTGGGTGCATCATGAGAGAAGCTCTAATTCTGTGTCTGTGCATGTGCTGGTGCCAGGAGTATATGCAGAGCTGGTCTGAGGATGAGAGCCAAAGTGGAACTGACCTAATTTCCAGCCAACCCGAGCACAAGCGATTGCCCCGAGGCCACAGCTCCAAGCCAGTGTCACATTATGGAGACTTTGTCCCCACGTACCAGCTCCAGCTCCAGCTCTCTCCACCTGTACAGACCCCTCACTTCTTGCCTCCTCTGTGCCCACCAGCTTGGCACCCTGCCGGATTGGCTTCACTCACTCTCAACCCTCCTACTTTGTTCCTGAGTCTGAGACTTGACTCCTACATCTTGGCACGGTGTTTGTTTCTTTCTGCACTCCTGGTAACCAACTTCTCTGGCTCAGCCCCAGGACCCCCTCTTGTGATTTTCTCAGCCAGAAGCCCCGGAAAACCAGCTCATTATGCCAACCTCTGCATCCCATCCCCACGCCTGGCCACAGAGAGCCAGGGCCTGGATGTTACCTCACCAACCTGCAGTCCCTAGAGCACTCGTGGAATTCAACTGGACCAGCTCCAGCCCCTGAAGTCTCTTCCTACCTTGCTAACATGCCCTGTGAAAGGAGGTAAAAGTTCTGTGAGTGAGAAATAGCAAGTTACCAAGGCTGTTTGGGAGCACGTTGGCAGAGGTGACTACCTTCTGGGCACAGAGCATGTCCATCCTGGTACGGTGACCAGCATTCATTCCAGAAGCACAGGCTCTACCCCCAGAAGAGCTTCCTATACCTCCCCCAGAGATCCTGCCGGGCTGCTGAGCTTCCTCTGTGCCAGGTACATCTTCTGATCCTCCATGTTACCTTAAAAAGGCTTCTAATCTTCCCATGACCGGCAGGGCTCAAAACTAAATATGCAGCCGGGCGTGGCCTCTAATCCCAGCACTGGGGAGGCAGAGACAGGAGGATTGCTGAGTTCGAGGCTTGCCTGGGCTACATAGTGAGCTCAGGGCCAGCCTGAACTACAAAGCGAGACCCTGTCTCAGTAAACAAACAAACAAATAAATAAATAAGTGCTACCCAAGGACAGTGAGGAGAGTCCTGGCCACAGGAGCCAGGCCAATGTATGACCATCCTCGGGGGGCTGGAAGGGTGGGAGGCAACATTTTATTCCATACCCTGACAGGTACAGGAGTCCTTCAAATATTATGTGCCTTGGATATGACTTGTCACTGGAGAATTTCCCTACAATAAATATTATCCTCAGTTCACAGCTGATTTGGGAGAGCACCTGTGGGAACTGTTCCTAGTTGTGTGGTTGTTCTGTGCTGAACAACACTATGTTTGGGCATGAGGACGCAGGAGATGTCTGTTTCGTGATGCCCACATGAAGCAGATATTGGAAAGTCTTGCCTTTCAAACAGTGCTATGCAGCAGAAATACAGGTACAAAGGAAGCTTCTAGAAGGAGATGAACCTGATCTGTGATTGAAGAGAAGGTTTGGGGGAAAAAATGCTTCAGATGTCACCTGAAGGATGAACAGGAGGAAGAGAGTTGAAAGGAGTTGAGAAGGGAACAAACACATTCAAACCACCAGGGAGGGCCTGACACAGAAGATGGGAAATAGATGAGACTGAAGCAGGGACTTAGCAGGAGCTAAATCACATACAGCATCTTTTTAGTCATGGAGGAGCAAATTAAAACAACACTGAGATTTCTTCTTATTCCAGAGTGGTCATCATCAAGAAATCAAATTACAACAGCTATCAGGGCTACAGGGGGAAAAAAGCCTTTGCATCCCTGAGGGGAATATGAACTATACAGTACAACCACTATGAAAATCAATATGAAGATTCCTCAAAAAACTAAAAATAGAAATTCCATTCAACTCAGCTATTCTCTTTCTGGGTATCTTCCTGAAAGATTTATAGACACTGTATTTCAGTGGTACATGCATACCTTATGTCTACCAGCACAACTCATGATAACTAAATCTTGGAAGCAGCAGATGAACAGATAAAGAAAACATGGCACATGTACCTGATGGAGTAGTATTCTGCCATAAAGAAGCATAAATCTGAGTTATGTGTAAGGAAATGGCTACATCTTGAGACCAATCATGTTAAGTGAAATGAATGAGACACACAAGCATAAATATCACATGGTTTCTCTATCAGAAAAACCAAAATATAACAAATTTAAAAAGCAAAATTAAAGATAATAGGAAATAGGGAGAAAGATATTTTGCAAATGGTAAGAGAAGCAAGAGACAGAGGCAAGGGGATGGAAGAGAATGGAACGAGGACATAAAACTAATTAAATGCGTTATGTATATGTACCCATTCCTCCAATGAATGGAAACATTATGAACTGCAAACAAGTTTTAACACAATTTTTTTAAAAAAATTAGTAAAGAAACTCTTAGCCTCTTATCCTCACCCCTTACTGAGGTGAGATATTGTGGGAGTTTGATTTGGAGTGCACGTAGGGATGAAAACAAGAGGATCAAGTGAGGGAAATGAAGGGGTAAGAATGGCCATAAATGTGAGGTTTAAAGGTCATTTGCTAAAATTGTCATGTAACCCACAAACCTGCATGGGATGCCGGCCTCACACTGCTCCAAGCTACTAGCCCTGCCAGGTCCCTTTTCATGGTGAAGTATCACACACACTCACACACACACACACACACACCCCAAACTTCAGGGAGTCAAAGGTATGAAGGTAAACTCGAGCCATCTGCATAGTGAGAAAACCTAGAAACTGGAGGTTATGGCCCTTGTACTGAGTTATCTTCTCTTTGGGAAATATTCCAGAGTGGAGAAAATTAGCTAAGCCCAACACTATCCAAATTCCTCTCTTAAAAGAATCGATTAGGGCAACGTTCAAGCCACTGGGGTCCGGGTGAGGGCTGAGAGCCTGGGGACGAGGAGGAAGTTCTTCACAGAGACAGAGTGTGGAACACTAAGGAGGCAAACCAAGGTGGGATCCACAGGGCAGTGTTAGGTTCCAATATCCAAGAGAGCAAGGGCAACATGTAGCCATGAGAAAGGAAGCCCACACTCCTTGGCACCAAGAGGTGGCAGAGTCAGAGACAGAGCCAGTTGGGTGCATATAAAGTGATTCTGTGTATTCTAGAGGAGCTGTGTACTGAACTGACCACCCACTAACTCCAAAGACTTGGGCCTAGTTGGAGGGTGGCTGTAGCGAAAACCTCATTTGCTCAGTAGGACCATATCTACTTGCCAGTCTTTTGATGACAGGAAGACTTACCTCACTCCCAGATGAGGCCACTTCCTGAAGTGATTTCTAAGTGCATTGCTACAGACGCATAGTGAAAGTACATCTTGAAGGCACCAAAGAGGAGAATATAGAACAGCTCTAGGCTTTCTTAGTGATCTCTTCTGTTTGAGAAATTTGATCCATAATTTATAAGCTTGTCGAAGACAAAGTTCATTGCTAAATTCCTAATGCCAATCACTGAGCACAGCATCATATAAGAGCTGGGAATAGAATAGTGATTCCAAGATGTTAGTGTTAGCCAGTGGGCTAATGACAGCCTTTATCCATGTCTGTCTGATAGGAAATACACCCCAAATCCCAACCTCAGACATTGGAACTCCACTCCACAACTAGAATGGGAATTTGTGTCTATAATGTGGAGCAAAAAAACTGGGAAAATGAAATCATGTTTGCAGGGCACCTGCCTTCCTACCTGCTCTTAGTAAAGTACCTGAATATACATTCTCTTCCAGTGCTGCCTCCCGATCCTCACCCTAAAAGTTGGCCTCTCTGCTCCCATTCTGCTACATGCACCTCATCTCCTTTGTCCTCTTCCTACTTCAGAACCGGACTGCCTCCCACAGCCCTCTTTCCTAAACTTCTGGTCCTTCCTAAGCGTAGCCAGAGGCAAAAGCAAAGCAAAGTCTTGGCTGTTTTCTAGCTGAGTTCAAGTTCAGCTACCTTCCTGCTGGAAGTTGCTTTCTTCACCTCAAATGCCAAGAGCAGAGAGCAGAGCTGGAGAATCAGGAGAAGCAGGGGACAGGTGTCTCCATCAAAAGGGAGGCACACACTCACTTCCCACAAAGTGTGCAGCTGCAGTTTCCAAGCCACAGGAAGAGGAACGAGCCCTGGCAATTCCCTCTCTAAGCAGATCTCTGTAATTATTAGAACTTTAAAAATACAGATGTTAAAGACCATGTGTTTAAGGAGTTAGTTAAGGTTGTGTAACTGCAGATGGAAAGTCTGAACATTTTCTGAGACTGGAATCAAGAGCTACAGTAAAGAGACTACTGCCAACACATGTGGCACCGCAGGGGGATAAAAGAGACTGATGAAGAAAAGAAGAAGACCTGACCAAGCCGCTTCCTTTAATTTCACCACCACAAAGGCAACTACGGCCAACCTAGTATCCTCTCTCTGGTCCTAGTTCAGTAAAAGAAACTTGTTGGGGAAACCTCAGCTTGACAACTGTATTTCTGACCCCTCTGTAATAGGATTGGAGAGTAAAACGCTTCCAAGTCACTGGGTAGAGCTTGTAGGAAAAGATCCTTGAAGGGACTTCGCTCAGGCGGAAGGCCTCCGTTTGTCCTTCCTTGCAGGAATAAGGACAGCCACTCGTCATCGAGGCAACCTTGAGGATGGGAGCTGGAGGAGAGCGGAACTGAAAAGCAGAAATCCGTGACACTGATGACCCTACTACCACTCCCGCTCACCTCTGGAATCCTTCGTTTCTGAGCATTTTTTGGAGACCAAAGAAGACAGACAGTCCTCAATTTGTTTAAGCTACTGCAGTTTTGGCTCAAGTACAGCGCTCAGGCGCAACACGGAGTGTCGATTCCCATGGGTTTCTTCACGCATGGAAATTATAGGTTCATATCAGAACTCAATCGTGTGGGCAGTTATTACATATGAATTCTGGCTCTCCCTGTTGAATAAATTCCAGACCACTGGTTCTAAGTGCAACTTCAACCCTCCTCAGCTAATTTTCCTGTCATCTCTATAAAGGAGCGGACTACAGACTTGATAGCTCCCTTCCACACGGACCCTGCCTGGTAACTGACTCCAGGTCCTCAGGAAGCTGAAATGGGGTAGACAGAGAAGTGGCTGTTTAACATATCTCATCCTTATCTGAGCGCACTTTGCATTGCATAACTTGTTTCTCTTTGAAGTTTTTTTTTCCAAGAATGTTCCTCAGCAGTAACAAAGGAAGCGAGAAGGTGAAAAGGTCCCTTCTTCCTGTAGCCGGCTAGCCAGTTGTCTGGGAGACCGCAGAAAGCGAGCAGGAGTGATGTGTGCGGCGCTTATGGCTTTGACATCTCCTCTTCTCTCCTGGTGTCGTTGTGAATCAGAACCGGAGTGCGGGCCCCACAGACCCTGGAGGGGCCAGGCAGACTAGGGACAGAGTGTCCACGCTCCTAGGCCTGGCTCTCCCCAAGCCGTCCTCTGTATGTTAAAGACTGCGGGAACACTGAGAATACACTGAATTCAGGCTAGCCGGCGTGAGCGCTTGCGATCAGCGCATAAACACAAAACTACAATGACGGTGACAGGCACAATTTATCTCCCAGACTTAATATTATGTGTTCCATGGCACTGTGAAAAGACTAATAAGCGTATAAAGGTCTTGAGTAGTGTTCCATAAATATGAAATGTGATTCCTGTGGGTGTTTACATCCGCAAAGACGCATTAATTGGTAATCTATAGGAAGACGTCCGTCGTTTTCAAAAATTAAAAGGGGATGCTTGAGCCGCTGACGCTAATGTGCTGACTTTGCACCCGGGAAACCTAACCTTCTATTTCTGGGTTTTAAATCCAGTGCCTTCAGCAAATACCGGCATCAATATTCTGAAGTCATTATTTGGCTTCTGGTGAGTAGCGGCGGGGTTTCCCTCCATCCCAGGCTCCTTTTCCCAGGTGCCTCGCATGCTGTGGTGCACCTCTGGCATTAACTCTTGCCACCTGAGAGCAAGGGCACCTGCCAAGAGGGGGGATTCCTAACAGCTCACCCTAGGCTTTGATTTTAGCATCAACCCCAAACTGGATTTTTTTTATGGACTCTGCCGGGTGTAAAGCGATACAGAACAGTATAACTTCTCACTCACTGCCCAAATCACGGTTGATTACAAAAGTCATCTGGGCCCCGGGGTACAGCGAAGTGGAAGAACATTTGCCTAGCATGCTCAAGGCCCTGGGTTTGAACCCAGGCCCAGAATAAAAGCCTCTACTTAGCAGGTGGGCTGTTTTCATGGCATCACAAGCATGGGGTCCCACATCCGGAGCAGAGCTGGGCCTTTTGTTTTTCTTTTTTGAGACAGCATCTCATTTTGCAGTTCAAGCTGGCCCTGAGCTTACTATTGTAGTCCAGGCAAGGCTCAAACTCACAGCAATCCTCCTGCCTCTGCCTCCCGAGTGTTGGGATGACAGGCATGAGCCATCACACCCAGCATTGTGGTATGTGGTACCGGGGATCAAACTCAGGACCTTGCGTTTGGCAGGTAGATACTGGAACCACTGAGCTAAATCCCCGGGCCTGAGCTGGACCTTTTAAGGCCACCAGAGGTGCAGGTGGTTTGGATCAGACCTGGGGTCCCCTATACTCATGAGTTACCTTCCCAGAATAGCAGTTGGGAATTATAGAGCCCTAAAGAGCCTGAACACCTCTATTCCTAAGGGAAATGTAACTCCCTCATCATAAGAGTTCTGTTTCCATTTGAAATCAAGCCATCATAGGCAGGCAGGACGAGACCTTCCAAAGCCATGGATGGACAGAATGAGTGTGGGGTTTAATATTCTTGGAAAATTTCACACTCTTTCATAGTCATGAGCCACTTAACCAAAGAAAAGCAAGGGAAGCTGCTTCTCCTCACTTCTGAAAAGCAGGCAGATGGGTATTTTTAATGGGAATCAAAGCATCACAAAATTATTTAATTACAAATTTAAAAGGGCCTTTGTATGCATTTTGTATCTACATGGCTTCCAGCAGAGTGGCACAAACCTTCCTAAGAAGATAAGTAAGACTTGGTCTATTTTTTTTTTTTTTTTTGAGACAGGGTCTAGCTCTGTAGTTCAAGCTGAGCCACCACACCCGGCACTGTGGTATGTGGTATTGATTGCTGGTGGGCGTGAGTCTCCACGCCCAGCATTGTATGTGGTTACTGGGATCAAACTCAGGACCTTGTGCTTGGGAGGCAGGTGCCGGAACACTGAGCTAAATCTCCGGCCCAGACTTGGTCTAATTTTAAACACATCCATCGAGAGAGACCCGGATCCTTTTTCCTTTGTCAGACACAGAAGTTAGAGTGTTTTTCTTTTTTTTTTCTTTTTGAGACAGGGTCTCGCTTTGTAGTTCAGGCTGGCCCTGAGCTCACTATGTAGTCCAGGCAAGCCTCGAACTCAGCAATCCTCCTGTCTCTGCCTCCCGAGTGCTGGGATTACAGGCGTGAGCCACATGCCCGGCACTGTGGTATGTGGTATTGATTGCTGGTGGGCGTGAGTCACCACGCCCAGTATTGTATGTGGTTACTCGGGATCGAACTCAGGACCTTGCGCTTGCGAGGCAGGTGCCGGAACCACTGAACTAATCCTCTGGCCCCTGGAGTTTTTTTCTTTAATAAACCTTCACACTAGAGTTTGGTTGGTTTCTTCAGTGAAGAATGTGAAAAGTTGGGCACCAACAGCCTTTTCTAAACTCAACTTCTATCTGCCTATCTGTGTGAAATTTTAACTGTTAACTGAGATATCTGGATTTGTCAATAAATATGGAGCTAGATGTCAACTGAGTAACTCACATCCGTGGCAAAGGACTGCAGCTCTTCCTTAGTTACGCATTTTCCATTCTCTGCCATCAGCTCCCGTAACATCTCTCCCTTCCTCGACTCTCTTTCAAAAGTATCCACAGCAAATGTGTGCATTCACACCGTTAAACAAAAAAGCGCCCCAGAAGCAACAAATTAATATGTAGACCTCACCCCTCCCATTCCCATCAAGAGGTGACAGGAAAGGGCACAGGATCCAGGGTGCACTGCCTGGGCTCAAACAGAGGCTCTGATCTCTTTCATACATTTAATCTCACTCTGTAAGTATTTTCTCACCTGCAAAACCTAATAATAGTATTTGCCTTACGGGATTGTAGAGAGAAGCAATATGCTAATGGATAAAGAACTCTTAAAAGTGGAGTCTGGGGCTGGGGATTTAGCACAAGCGGTAATTGCACCAACCTTGGATGCACAAGGGCCAGAGTTCGATCTCTAGTACCGCAACGGCAAAAAGAAAAGAAAAGAAAAGAAAGGGTGGAGTCTGGCACTGCGAATCTAAGTGCCATGTTAGCTATCACTATGCCCTCCTTGTAGCAAGGGGGCATCAGAGACAACGAACTCGGCACATCGCAAGCAGGCAAAAGCTTGAGAGGAAAAGTAGAACTAAAGTTTAAAGGCTGTGGGTAAGCAAGAAGCGCTGGCAGGTGGGAGAGTCAAGGAAAAAGATGAGACACAAACAGGAAATAGAACAAAAACCATAGGAAAAGGGCAAAAGCAGACATTCAACAGGAAAAGCCAGAAAGGCTAGCATAAGGGAAAATGAGAGAAAGAGTGGGGTGGGCAAGAAAGGGAAAGAGAAGGAAAACCAAGAATAACACAGGATATAAAGTCTTAATTTTAAAAACGATCACATTTGCAACTTGAGCTGGGTATCAGGAGCAGAACAAACAAAAATTCTGGCTCTAGACCTAAGGAAGCTTGGGGCAGAAGACAGAGTGGAGAGGAGAAAAAAGTGGTAACAGAAAAGAACTTTGCCAGGCAGGATCCTCTCTATCTTTAAATTATGGGACGTTTACGGCTCACTTAACCTGCCCTTGACCTTTCAGGCTCCCGTCTGGAAACTCCCATTTTAAATTGGAAGGTCAGAGGTCTGCCTTGAGAAGTCAAGATGTGACGACCCAAACTTCATGTTCACCGAGTAGTCTAGTCAAAATTCTCAAGTGAAATTTAGCACTGGAGTATGTATTTACACCCTACTCCAAACATCTAGACACTTGTAAAGAGACGTGTTATTTTAATTATTACAATATTTATCTTAACATCGCTCTGCCATCCACACTTTCTGGTCTTAAAAGCATAAGGGGGGGGGGGGAAATGACACGTAACTGCAGGAATACACTGTTAGGGTTCCAACTTTCCTTACCCATTAAAAAAAAATAATAATGCAACTGCCTGGAAACAGAAAGGAAGTCAGATTGAGTTTGAGTTTTAAAATCTTTTTTTAAAAATTCTCTTTCAGTATTATCACTGTTAAATTACCTATCTAGTAAAACAAAATGTCCCTCAATCTGAGGAAGTCGGGGACCTCAAGGGGGCCTCGCAAAGGGTGCAGGAATCGAACCGCCCCAGCGGCTCTTCACGCCAGGGTGAGGAGTCACGGTGCCAGAGGCGGTGCGCGCCGCCGCCGAGGACTCGGGAGACTGCAGCAGGCGAGAGGCTCCAGGAGGCGGGAGGAGACGCGACTCCCGCAGCCACGTGACCTGCGCCCAGCCACCGCCTCCCGCGACCCAGATCCGTCCCCGGAACCCGCACCCAGCTGGGCGGGCCAGAGGACGCGAAGTGACCGTCCCAGGCCCCCTGTGCGCGGGCGTCCCTCGCCCCTGGTTCACGTGCCACTGGCAATAATTAATGCATCCGCGATCACCGGAGAAAATGTACATATTACTGGCGTTGCAGCCAAAACCCGGCTTCTGTACATCGATTCGGTCCTAAGATTGCACGTCCTCCGTCCCGCTCGCGGGAGATCTAAGTAGCGGCTGGAGACCCGGAGTCCGCAGGACGCGTTGTTCCCAGCCTGGCCACCGCCGCACAGGGCGGCTGAGCAGGGCGCATCCCCCGACACCTCCCGGGAACCCTCGCTAGCAGTGAGTCACGCTCCCGGGCGGCTCCCGGGCGAAGCGGCGCTGCCGAGAACGGCCTGTGCCTCCCTGCAGGGCGCCGCGGTGCAGACGAGCGCGCGCACGGGCGCCCCGCGCAGGCATGTGGCAGCAGCGCGGGGCGGATCACGTTGCCGGCCCTGTGCCGGTACCCGCTGGAGACGGGATTGAGGAGGGAGGCCCCTGGAGGTGCCAGCGGTAGTAAACGTGGGTTCGGCACACGCCCGGCGTGGCTTATCGCATGGGGCTGGGGGTGGGGATCGGCAAAGAACGCAGCGTCACCGGAGGCGCAGAGGGGCACGCAGCCGAGCGGCGGGCAGCGAACTCGGCACCGCCTCCCCGCCCGCCCGGGCCACCCCCGGCGCCGGTCCACCCCGCCCCCGCTCGGCCCGCTGCGCTCCTCCGGGAGCCTGAGAGGCCCCAGACGTCGTCATCTGCCACAGTGATTAGTGGCACCGCAATTCCGGCTGCTGCGGGAAGTTTAGGTGACCCAGGGACACGATGTCGCCGAGAGGCGCTTGGAATGCGACATTTTGAACTCAGAGACTACGTTTTCTTTTCTCTTAAATCCTTCAGGGAGTGAATTTCTCCAGTGGCCCCTTTGGGGGAGTTTAACCTCCCACTCAGCGCCAAGGGGTCCTCCTCCCCCGGGACACTGAGCGGTGAGCAAGCGAGTCTCCAAAATCTCCTGGGACTCAAGTTTACCCAGCGCAAAGGCTCTTTCTTTTTCCTTTCCCTACGCCAGACCAACGGCACAGTCAGTGGCAAAGCCACCAGCCACGTCCACGCTTCTGCACCGTGACGGCGGCCGAGCCCCGGAAGCCCCGGCCGCCCCGCTGCCGGCCCCCTCCCCCGCAGACCGCGTCGCCTCTGGAAGATGAATAGCTTGGCCGAAGTTGTTTTTCCTTTCCGGTGGCCCTGATCAGGTGTCCCCGCCCACTCCGGGCCCGGCCCCTCCTCCCCCGCCCCCCTCCGGGCTGGACCGCGGATGGTACGTTCCGCACGTGAGCTGGGTGCTGGTCGGGCCGGCGACGCGCGTGCCCTGTGGCCAAACACTGCCCGGAGTGAGAGCAAACTACCAGCTCAGTGGGTCCGGCTCGAGTGAGTGCGTGTGTGTGTGTGTGTGTGTGCGCGCGCGCGCGCGTGCGTGTGTGCGAGTGAGCGCGCGGGGGGGGGGGGACCAACTGCTTCACACTTTCAACACTGCACTGAAGAAGGAGGGAGAGAGAGACTGGAGACGCACAGATTCCCCCAACATCTCCCAAGGCTGCCGTCCCACAGATTATAGGACAGAGCTCCAAAAATCGAAACGGAGGAAACGGACAGCGATTGAACATGGACGAAGGAATTCCTCATTTGCAAGACAGACAGTTACTGGAACATAGAGATTTTATAGGGTAAGGTGCACGCACCCTTGCGAACATGCCTGGGATCCGGTTTGATTTTTTTTTCCCCCTCCAGAAAGTGGTATAGAGCAGGTTGGGGCAGAGCCCCTCCCGGCGTGGTGCCTGATGCTAATTTCTGTTTTGCAGGTTGGACTATTCCTCTTTGTACATGTGTAAACCCAAAAGGAGTATGAAACGAGACGACAGCAAGGTAAGCCTAAGTTTCCGATGTTTCCCATAGCCTGCCTGGATATTTAATTAGGGCCATTGATTTCACAGTGCAGCTCTGCCCGCCCGCAAATATATTCCAGCCCCTGAGCTCCTCCAACTGTGAATTTTAAGTGGCTTGCTGGATACTCTCAGGGGGATATTCAGCATCATACCTGAATTTAAATTGCACTTCAGAACCGTCCAGAGCAAAGAGATTTCTTGGGCATAGTTTATCACATAGTATGGGGGGAGGTGTCACAGCCACTAAGTGAATATGTAGCTTACTGTTTTCTTTTTTCTGCCACGCACATGTTAAGGATACCTACAAATTACCGCACAGATTAATAGAAAAGAAAAGAAGAGACCGAATTAATGAATGCATCGCCCAGCTCAAAGATTTACTGCCTGAACACCTGAAATTGACAGTAAGATGCACATTTTCATTTTTTGCTGCTCTCCAAGGGCGTGTTAAAACCCGGGTAGGACTCCCAGAGATACAAGAATAAATGTAAATAGTAGAGGCCTGATTTACAACTTGTCCTGTCATGTACAGAGTTTCCCAGAGACTCAGAATGGACAAGAAATCGTTTAGGACCTGGCTGGAGGAAAGCTCCCTCCCGAAGTGTTGAGAATAGTACTTCTTTCCGAGCGTCGCCTGAGTCGCGGTGCTGATTGGAGGGCCAATCAAGCCGAGTGTGTTTCTAAGTAACCAAGCGCCCCCTTCTCTTTTGCACACTGCAGACACTTGGGCATCTGGAGAAAGCGGTAGTCTTGGAATTAACTTTGAAACACCTAAAAGCTTTAACAGCCTTAACCGAGCAGCAGCATCAGAAGATAATTGCTTTACAGAATGGTAAGTCAGTTCAGGGCAGCAGCCGGTAGGGTAGTGTTAAGACCTCCGCCCCCACCCCCAGCTCACTCTCACTTGTAACAATTGCTTATACTTTCCCTTCACTGGGGAATGCCCTTTTCCCAAGCATCCTGGAGGCTGTGGGCAGGACTCTGGGGAATCAGATTTTTACTTAAAGTGGCGGCTGCGTCCTCTCCACTTGCATTTACAGCTGGGAGGAGAGCGCCCCTCCCCGCTCTGCTCCCCGGCCCCGCCGCCCCCCCCCTTCTCGGCAACCGGTGGATTATATCACTGGGACACTGAGGAAATGCCGAGAGCACTTTAGTCAGTGCAGGGCCCACGTGAGAAGCAGATGTTTTCACGTCGTTATTTTTCTTCTCACCTCCATTCCTGTGTCCCCTACCCCCCCATCACCCCAGGGGAGCGCTCCCTGAAGTCGCCCATTCAGTCCGACTTGGATGCTTTCCACTCGGGATTTCAAACCTGCGCCAAAGAAGTCTTGCAATACCTCGCCCGGTTTGAGAGCTGGACACCCAGGGAGCCGCGGTGCGCCCAGCTTATCAACCACTTGCACGCCGTCGCCACCCAGTTCTTGCCCACCCCCCAACTGTTGACTCAACAGGTCCCGCTGAGCAAAGGCGGCGCCGCCGCAGCCCCGGCCGCCACCCCCGCGGGCTCCCTGGAGCGCGCGGGGCAGAAGCTGGAGCCCCTGGCCCACTGCGTGCCCGTCATCCAGCGGACTCAGGCCGGCGCCGAGCTCGCCGCCGAGCACGACACGGACACCGACAGCGGCTACGGCGGCGAGGCCGAGGCCCGGCCCGAGCGCGAGCAGGGCAGGGCCGCGGGGGCGGCGCGCGTCACGGTCAAGCAGGAGCCGCCGGGAGAGGACTCGCCGGCGCCCAAGAGGATGAAGCTGGACGCGCGCGGCGGCGGCGGCCCCGCGGCCCCCGCCCTGCTGGGCCCCGACCCCGCCGCGCTGCTGCGGCCCGACGCCGCCCTGCTCGGCTCGCTGGTGGCGCCCTTCGCGCAGCCCGCCGCCGCCGCCCCCTTCTGCCTGCCCTTCTACTTCCTCTCGCCCTCCGCCGCCGCCGCCTACGTGCAGCCCTTCCTGGACAAGAGCGGCCTGGAGAAGTATCTGTACCCCGCGGCGGCCGCCGCCCCGTTCCCGCTGCTCTACCCCGGCTTCCCCGCCCCGGCCGCCGCCGCCGCCGCCGCCGCTGCCGCCGCCGCCGCCGCCGCCTTCCCCTGCCTGTCCTCGGTGCTGTCGCCCCCTCCCGAGAAGGCGGCGGCCGCCACCCTCCTGCCGCACGACGCCGCGCCCCCCGGGCCGCTGCACCCCGCGCCCGCGCACGGCCGCACCCACCTGCCCTTCGCCGGCCCCCGCGAGCCGGGGCGTCCGGAGAGCTCCGCTCAGGAAGACGCCTCGCAGCCGGGAAAGGACGCCCCCTGAGCCGCTGCCCCTCAGCAAGGAAGCGGGCGCCGGCGGGATAATTATACTAATGAGTTAAAAACACCCTGACGTTCCTGAGGGAGGAGGCGTGATAGATGCACGAGAGGCCTAAGAGAAAAACAGGTGTTTTGTGTGTATTTGGAGTTCCCGTTTTGCTGATCCTCCAGCACCCCGCCCTCCCCCCTGCGCACACTAACATCCTTCCCCTCGCCAGCTGGAAAGCATCCTCTGCAGTAGATACTGGTTCTTTTGGGTTTTGGTTTTGTTTTTCTTTAATCCCCCCATACGTTTTTGCCTCCTACTAGGCCATGTTCCATCACCCGGTAGGATGTGGAGCCTAATTCTAGAGGAAGTCAGGAAAGTGGCTGGCTCTGTGGTGAGCTCACTGGAAAGGGCTGTGGACAGCAGGGACTGGTGCTGACCGGAAGCAGCGGGTAGGGGTTGCACAGAGCTCTCCCCAAGCTGCTCTGCCCGCTTTGGAAGGAGGTCCACAGAGACAGCTGAGGATCTTCTTTGAGAATTGATTTACTCTTCAGTATTTCCTAATGGTCAGCATTTCCGGAAGGCATGATTTGGGGGGGGGGGTTGTTTTGTTTTTCAGAGAAGCAAAGACGGAGTTGCCCACGCTGTGACCTATTCTGAAGTAGTTGAAATGCTTTTAGTAACTTGCACTTGTTCCCAGAAGACACAGAGTTGGGCTAAGTCAGGGAATCGAGGTGGATGAGGAAGGAAGGCCCAAACCATTCTTCCTACCTTTGCACGCACTTTATGGAGAAACTGACCAAACGTCAATTGACTTGTCTTAAATTTCTTAATTCATATGTATATCACATATAGTGTAGATCTCAAGTGCGTCTGCTCCCATTCATTATCTAATCCGTCACGCTCCCAAATTTTTATAAACTTATTGTAAAAAAAGTGCACTGAACTTAAAAATTCCAAACTTATTTCTCCTATATTCTTGTTAGATCATAAAAGTGGAAGGGGATATGAAGCTGGTCAGTGTTGATTGGGAAAGCTGTACAGATATGGAATGGAGCCCCGTGTGGCCTTCTATCTCCAAATCTATGTATTTTCTGGTGACCAAACCAGATACCAGATAATCACAAAGAAAGCTTTTAAAATAAGGCTTAAACCAAGACCTTGTCTAGATATTTTTAGTTTGTTGCCAAGGTAGCACTGTGAGAAATCTCACTTGAATGTTATGTAAGGGGTGAGACACAACAGTCTATGAGTGAAGAAAATATCTGGGTCTTTTAGTCAGTGTGGTGCATTTGCTGCTGCTGTTGCTACTGTTTGCCTCAAACGCTGTGTTTAAACAACGTTAAACTCTTAGCCTACAAGGTGGCTTTTATGTACATAGTTGTTAATACATTCAATTAATGATGTCTGACATGCTATTTTTGTAGAGAGAAAATATGTGCTAATGATATTTTGAGTTTATCTTTTGGGGAGGATTTGCTGAAACGTTGCACTTTTGTTACAATGCTTATGCTTGATACAAGCTTATGCTGTCTTAAATTATTAAAAATAAAGAAATACTGTCTGCAAGAAACCAGCTGGTTTAGAAAAGTTTAGTATGTGAAGACTAGAAATTATCTTTATATTCTAGTATTTTCAGCACTCCATAAATTCTATTGCCTAAATATTGCCACACTATTTTGTGATTTAAAAATTCTTACTAAAGAATAAAAACTTTATATACGATATGAGATTGTCTAATAATTAAACAATATAATGGCTGCTCACTTAGCTTTAAGATATCTATTACTATGAGGACAGAAGTTGCTAAGATTCTCGGATAAACACTTTTTTGTCATTGGCCTGATAATCACAAGTTTCCAATTCCGTGCGAGCCTTCAGGTTCTGACTGTGTCTACCTGCTTTGTTCCCAATTTATCTTAATGAAAAGTGCAAAAGAAAAAAAAAACTACCAATCCCTGTGTGGTTTGTTTATACTAGATCCAATTTACTAATGTTTTTGTTATTGATAAGGTTGTCAGTTTTCTTCTGTGACATCAGATAGTGGTCTGTTGTTTTTCTTTCTGTGGGATCCCAGTTATAGTCACTATTGTATAGAGGTGGTGCATTTCTGTGGGTATATTGGCTTTCTAACTTCTACAAAATAATTCTGCCACAGGATTTTACGATGGAAGTCAAGAATCAATGTCGATTTTTCTCAAATTCATAATCAAATCATTGATTAGATAGAAACAGAGTGAAGCACCGTTCATTTTTTAGTTTGAAGCGTGTTCTCAGTTTTTTGTAAGGTGTTTAAAGGATAGAATTTATAAGACGTAGAAAAAGTGCTCCCTCTGCTGACTTTGTGGCACCTAAACTACAGTGACAGAAGACAGAGCAGGAAGGAACCTCAGACATGAGCTGTCCAGGTCCCTGAATTTTGAAAGAGGAGGAAAATGAACCACAGCTATATTGGTACATTCTCACGGTCACACAGCTACCTGGAGCCTGGCCTGTTCTGTTCTTCATAGGATCTCAGACCAAGGCAACTGAACTGGGTTGGACAATACTCAGGGTGCTCAATGGCTAAGCCATTGAAACAAAGAAAATCAAAATTAACCTTAGAAAACGCCATGGTTTTTGAGCCCTGTTAATTTATTAAACTTCAGAAAATTTGTCTATTCATCTAAACCAGAAAAAATGAGGAAAACATTTTAACTATTTTGAGCTGCATTGTATTGCCATTGTTGTACTAATGTTAGCTTTACAAACAAAAAAAGATTCAAAGCAAATCACAAGATAGTGAAATGTTTTAGCACTTGTATAATTTTGGTATAATAGAGTAGAAAACTTTATAGAGTTGGACCAGATGGTATAGGTCAGTGGTTTAGTCCAAATGTCTATCTAGTAACATGATAATAAGATAGTTAGAAAACAAATGAAAAGTAATTGCATCTAAATATTTTGGTCATTGATTTATTTCAGCGGATTGAAAGACTGTCATAGTTCAATAAGAAGGCTTTCAGTATCAACAGTGATGACATTGTAGCTCGACTACTTTGTAGATTAGACGATCTTCCTATTTAAGACAAGTATGACTTAATAATGCTCTCGTGAGTACAGAATTCTAATAATGTTTCTCAGCAAACCTAGTGTTGAATTGATACATGTCCTCCCCTCTTTGCAAAGACCTAAACTTAATTACATTTTTGAGGCACTAGAAACTATAGCTATGTAAATAGGACTGGAGTTTTATTTACTCTCATTATGAAACTGCGTTTCATCTAGCTTTCTGTAACTGCAAATATAGGCCATAATTTTGGTTACTACCTACTGGTCACCTGGGATCTCTGCCAAACTGATGCTGAAGGACAGTGTCCCTGTTTCTGACCATGTCACAGGTCAGTTCTCAAAGATAATTAGCAGGGGACACCTTGGGAAGACCTGGCTGGGCAAAGCTTTTTACCTGAGGAAAATGAACACAGCTCCTCTGGATGACGTCACTGGAATGCCCAAACCTGGCTGTAGTATTGTGATAAAGATACTTGACTTCGGATGGCAGCCTGATAATTATTCTTAAAAAGTCTTGTTAACTTATGGAACTCTCAGATTAATATATTTAAACCCACTCATTTTTTCTCACTGTGTTATTTTAAATGAGTTCAAAGTGGATTTGCAGGGCATGTTGAAGTCCACCGTAAGCTCAAGCTTTACATGGGAGAATTTAAGTAGGGGATTGACATAGAAAATTATCACATACTTTATGTGATTAATAGGGGATTTATACTAAAAAACGTGCAGTGCATTTACTTTAAAATGTATTTGAGGAGTTGTACCTTTGTTGTAACATTGTGTTGAATTTGTTTAGTGAAAACTAAAACTATATTTATGAAACTGTACTTTTTAAAAAGCTGACATTTTAAAATTTAAACTCAGTGCTATCCCCTAAGAAATAATAGTTCAGCAGACTGACGTTTCTGTGTTCAGTTTCTATGTCCAAGTTTCTATGTTCAAATTTTAGCAGCAAACCTACTAAAACCTACTGTACATATCCTCTAAAGTGTGTTACACATGTCTTTAAAAAGACCCTGCACAAATTAAATCTTGCTCTGTAATTCAGGGCCACCCTTGGAAACATCACTTTTGTATCAGGCATTTCTCCCGGGAGCAGTTGCACCTTTTGAGGCTCACCGAGCTCCTCCATCTGCTTTGTACAGGATTTTCCGCCTATTTACTCCCAGCCTGGCTGTCAGTTCTCACTTCTCCAGGGCCAGAGTGCTTCGTCTCGCTCTCATCTCCTTTTCAACCTCTTACTGAGGGCTAGGAGACCATTTAAACAAGACCACACCCTTTTTAAAGGAGTCTAAAATTAGAGTAAATAGGTTCATACAGAAGATCCGAGGAGCTCTTTTGTAAGCAAACTGGGTGAGCTTGTAAACTCCTTGACATGTTTGTCACCCCGCCCTTTTTTCTTACTTCCTTTAACGTTCAGATCTCAACAGTGTTCCACAGCAGATTATTTTTGAAAACCCTTCAAAGACGTATTTCTCCATCAGTTTATTACATAAAAATAAAAGCAGCTTGCTAATGGTTTTAGTTCACAGCTAATGATAAATTTTCATGTCAGAAATAATTGGATGAACACGGGCGTTAGTGAAAATCGATTTGGTGTTTGGATTCACAGTTGACCCTGGTCTCTGCTTCAGGTGTGTGACCTCTCCCTGGGCCAGGCTTTGCACACCTTGGGTGCCGATGGTAGTGAAAGCATTCTGGGGAGCTAGCAGGACGGAGGCCCACATGAGGCAAGATCTTGTGGTAAGTGCTGGAGAATGATATTAATTTGAAGATCTCGAAGTCTCCTGGGGGCCACACAGCTAGCTGTACAAGAATAACTCGCACTTCTGTAAGAGTCACCACAAGAGGGGACACAGTGCTAGCTGGGGATAGACCGCACAAGTTTCCACTAGACAGAGTTAGAGAAAGCCCAGAGGCGAGGATGGGTTTACAAAAGGAACCAGTGAGTGCAAAAGGTCAAATCCAAGGAAAAGGTTTAGGTGTGTCCCGCACTGAGCTGCTAGAGTTTGCTTTCATCTGTGGTTTGAGCAAGGATTTCCTAACTTTACCATCTCCCTAGGATTTTACTACCCTGCTAGCCCTCACCAGCATCTGCTCCTGCGGATCAGAACGGTGGACAGGGACTGGGGACTGATGATGCTTCTGGCTGTAAATGGAGATATTATGATTATTCCGTGATCATAGTATATTGTACACATGGAGCTGGGTAAACAGCATACCCCCCAGCAGCTGTCTCACCTCTTCTACGCATGCGTTCGACAAACGAAGCCAAGTGATGACCCATGTTCTCCACTCAACCCCCAAAGGGCGATGAGAAGAGGAGCAAACCTAGAGGGAAACGAGGTTTGTTTTCCACAAACCTCTGGAAGGGAGCTGAGGCAGGGTCACGTGGTTCCTAAGGCATCCAAGACAGGAATCAGTTTTGTCCATTCTCAGTTTACTGCTACACACACACATACAGATATATATATGTATGTATGTATAATTTTTTTTTGAGACAGGGTCTTGCTTTGCAATTCAAGCTGGCCCTGAGCTCACTCTGTAGCCCAGGCAAGCCTCGAACTCAGCAATCCTCCTGCCTCTGCCTCCTGAGTGCTGGGATGACAGGCATGAGCCACCACGCCCGGCATAGTCTACTGCTATATTATTAGAAGAGTTTTTAGTAAGGAGGAGGTTTTCAGTCTGTATAAGAACCAAACAGGGGCCGAGGATTTAGCTCAGTGGTTCCGGCGTCTGCCTGGGAAGTGCAAGGTCCCAGGTCCTATTCCAGGTACCACACACCACAATGCCGGGCATGGTGGGTCACGCCTGAAAGCCCAGAACTTGGGAGGGAGAGTCAGGGGAAATGCTGTGAGTTCAAGGCCTGCCTAGGCTACATAGTGAGCTCAGGACCATCCTGAACTACAAGGGGAGGCAGATCCTGTCTCAAACGTAAAAAAAAGTAAAATAAGTAAAATAACCTAAGATCCAGAGTACAGTTGGAAGTGGAAACATTATCAAGAAATAACCTTTCTAAACTAGGCACAGAATATTCAATAATCATACAAGAGATGGCATTCTGGGAAAGCGATTTTCAGTCCTCTACAAAGAACCGTACTATTGTCTGTTTGTGCACTTTGGTGATATCCTCAAATCACGCTCCTGATCCTATAGCCCGGCATGATTAGGGGAGAAAATCTCTCTGTCCTCTCCGCCCCAACCCTCTGCCCCTGTGTGGTCATCCTCGAACTCCAAGTTTCCCATGAAACGAGGGATCTGCGACCAAACGGCCTGGGAAGCTGGAAAGAAGCAACCTGTAGAACTGGGCAAGTAGGAAAGAGGGTCACGCGCTACAGTTTTTATATAGTGTATTTTTAGGGCGTTGTGAACTTTAGGTAGGGTTTCAGTTTTGGAACCGTTCCCATCTGAGTGTGCAGAGAATATCATGTGCTCGACTATCCGCCAGAGAGGCCTGTAATAAATTCTGCTTCCTATGCGGCTTTCCAGCCTCCCCGCTGTGACCGGAGAATTAGCTTTCACAGGGGCAGAATGGACTCAAGTTTTAGAGCCCGACAAGAAAGCGTGATGAGGACACCGGCGGGGCTTCTCGCTGCGATGCCCTCAGTGGGCTCATTTTGCAAGGAGAGCCAGTGTGCACGTGACAGGCAGGTAGAGACACCTGCTGCCCGGAAGGTCTCGGCAGACATAAATGACTGCGGCACAGGATCGACTCTGAGCTCTGGAACTCACTATTTAAAAACCGAGAAACCAAGCCTTTCTGCCGCCGCCGCCGCCGGAGTGCGCGGGAAGAGGGAGCCAAGGGCGGGGGTCAAGCCATCAGCCTGCGCGGCTCGGAGAAGCTCCAAGGCCGGAGCTAGGCGCCTGCCGCGGTTACCTAGCGATAGAGTTGCGGATGACATCACCTCCAGCAGGCCCCGCCCCGCCCCGCCCTCCTCCGGTCTCCCACGCCCGGGTTCAAAGTACAGCCGCGCTGGGTGAGCGCGCCGGAGCCAGACGCGGCGCAGTCACGTGCGTCCGCACATGTCGGGGCGCACGCTGAGCGGCACGTGACGGGGGCGGGGCGAGGGGGGGGCCGCCGCGGCTTTTCTGCGCGTGCGCGCCGCTCCGGGGCGAACTAGGCTTCCCGGGCGCCGAGGGAGTTGGCGGAGTCTGGGCGCGGGGATTGCGGCTGGGAATCCGGGCCAGGCAGGGACGGGCGGGGACGCCGCCGGCAGCCGCACCACACCCTTCCCCTAACGGGCCGGCGGTGGCAGTCATCCCTCTCCAATTAAAACTGGCTGTTTCCTTCGGGACTCCTTGCACCACCCTGACGCAGCGCTTTCCGGGCGGCCCTCGGGGCGCCGGTTCCCCGAAGGTCGCCGCCGCCTCCGCAAGCCCCGGGGCGGAGCTCGCGGCCCGGGCGGGCGGGACCCTGCGCGCAGTCCCAGGGAAGCCCCAGCGCAGTGGGGGCGGGGGCAGGTGCGGGTACCCCTTCCTTGCCTGGCGCAGAGTTTTGCAAATTGAATTTCTACTGATGAATTAGGGGATTTGCTTCCTTGTGCTAAAACACAATGGCGCTTTCAAGGTGTGGAGTGAAATAAATGATTTTGTGTTGCCGATGGGTTTTGCGTGGTGAATAGGACAGAGCTAAGGTAGCCAGGCCCTGGAAGATGAATGTTTTTCAAGTCTTTACAGGTCTCCCCAAGGAAACGAAATTGTCCATAACTTTTTGGAGAGACCATGTTATTTGATACTACTTTCCAAAATGTGGGTATCTCTACACAGTCTAAAAAGAACAGTTTGGAGGGACTCGAGGATCCCGATGTCCGTTGGCCAATACAGTATCCCCATCGCCTATGTTAGCTAAGAGGGAAGCACCGTCCGAGGGTTTCCCTCAGCTGAAGGGATCTCATGCAGTGCTAGTGCCATTGTGCTGAGACACGGAAGGGTGGTAACTCTCCGTTGAGCGCCACCCTCGGAAAATGTACAAGCTAACAGTTACAGCAGAACACAGAGCTCACTGAATTGGTCCTTGGCCCTTTAAAGATAGGCGTGCATGATGTCCTAGAGGTTGAGTTTGAGTAACAGGACTCCTCATTGGTACTTACTAGTAGCAAAGTTTCACAAGTTCCCAGAACATTGCCAGCCAGCTATTATTTAGAGCAATTAATGATCGTGTCCCTCTGCGTGGATTTTTTTTTCATTTTACCAAGTGGGAAGGATTGAACCTCTCCTCCCCCAGCCCCTTCTCTCTTTTGGAGCCATATAACCTCCCTGTTGGTCTTCCCATGAGAGAGACTTTTCCAGAATATTTACACTTATTCTGTCTGCACCACCCTGACCCCAGATCTCTGTGTCCACCTCAGTTCAAGTGCTGCCTCTCCAGAGAGCCCTCCAATAAGCAGGCTATGGGCAATAAATACCTACAGGTTCGCCCACTACCAGCACCGTTCTCTCTTTTCATTTTTGTTTTTCTTCTGAGCAGATACCGTTCTGACACACTAGTGACGACAGTAGCGTGTGTTTATACACGTGGGATCTTTTACTCTTGTTTCCCTCACTAGAACAAGCAGGGACTTTGTTTTGTTGGTGACTCTTTGGCCAGTGCAAGAAATGGTCTCTTTGACGAATAAATATGCATTGATATTCATTAACGTTTCTATGAATGAATAAATGCCTCTTGAGACCACTTCAGTTTAATGACTTCCAAAGAAAACAGCGCATAACCTTTGAAATCGTCGCCTGCCATGTTCTGGATCCACTTCCTGGGCCCTTAAGGAGCTCCTGTGTTCCAGGTGCTGTGTGATTAAGAGAATAGACTTCGCAGAGAGCTCGGTGAGCCGCATGGAGGCAAGGCCGGTCCGCGGTCCACATCCTCAAATGGATGCAGCACGATTTAGAAGTCAACAGAGCTATAACAGCTCTGTAGAAGAAGAGTAAATTTTAAAACAGGTCGTAACTCGTTAAACAGCCCCAGCTCCTGTGTAGAAGCCCCGAGTGTGACCACGATGGAAACACAACACAGGTGACCACGGCTTGATGACTTCAGTGGCTGGCTCTCCCAGATGTGGTAACATCTGTCCCTTTATCAATGAGTTTCTTCAATAGAAGGACCGTATCCATCTATCAGTATCTCTTCTGCATCTGCCACAATGTCTGGTGCACACTCAGTACTCAAAGGTCTCTTGAAATCCAAATCCTCCTTTCCATTCCCACGTTCTACTAGCTCCGACCTTTAGCATCCCTCAGCCAAACTGCTCAAAGAATCTCCTTAGTGGCCTTTGTCCAATCTCCTTTTCCCCAAGCACAGACTGTTTAGCCAGCACAGTTACAGATTTCTGAATACAAACAACAACAACAACAAAACTGCATTAAAGACTAGCCAGGCATCTGCCACTATATGAAGAATGTATGAAAGCTTGAACTTCCCCTTTTGGTTCCGCCCTCCTCTGTTCTCTATCTTTAGTGGAATAACCTCCATGTGAATGCCTCCTACTCATCCTTTAAAACTCGGCTCAAATTGTGCCTCATCTGAGAATTTCCATAGTTACATTAGTCAAAATTTAACCTCACCTACTCCTTTGCTCTCTTAACTCTTCCCGTCTTTCCTTCCTCCCTGCTTGCGCTCCACACCCCAGTACTAGGGGTTAATCTGCCACCTTTACATTGAACTACACCCCCAAGTGTTTTCTTTTTTAAATTGAATCTTTATTGGTACATTATATATACCACTCAGTTTCACAGTCAGGGCTCTAATATCTTTTTTTTTTTTTGCTTTTGAGACAGGGTCTCACTTTGTAGTTCAGGCTGGCCCTGAGCTCACTATGGTGCCCAGGCAAGCCGCCGCAAACTCAGCAATCCTCCTGTCTCTGCCTCCCGAGTGCTGGGATGACAGGCATGAGCCACCACGTCCGGCATTGTGGTATGCGGTGTTGATTGTTGGTGGGCGTGTCTCCATGCCCAGCATTATATGTGGTTACCAGGGATTGAACTCAGGACCTTGTGCTTGCGAGGCAGGGGCCGGAACCACTGAGCTAACCCTCCGGCCCAGGGCTCTAATATCTTATCCTCCAGCCTCAGTCTCCCCAGAATTCTGGGGTTGCAAGGATTTGCCACTCTTGTTAAAAAGTCTCCATCTTGATGATTAACACCGTGTCACAAACATGCTTGTGTGAAAAGCGGTCCACATTCTTATTTTTTCCTCATGAAATCTAACTCAAGCCCCTCGCTCGAGGGCTGGTGAAAATCTCAGAATTATGGCTCCTCCTCCTGTCTCCTACCACTTTAGGATTTTAGAAGCTTGTAGAATTCCAAGAAAGCAGGGAAAGATCCCCTTCCTCCTCAGATAGTTGCATTTTAGATGAATGTCCGTCTCCAACCTGCTGCTTCCTGTCTCTCCTGCCTTTGCTACTCTCTGGGATGAAGTCTTTGCCCAAGCTGGGAGACTTGTAGCTTTAGAAGCATCCAATTCCCATTCCCCTCTGGGCCGCTCTTAGAACACTGCACACCTGCGATCCTGCTGCCCCTCCTTCCTCTCTCCATGGATCAAGGGACAGGGGCCAGGCAGCTCACTGAGTGATGCTTCAAGTCCTAGGGGACCTGAAGGCTCAGTGCACCAAGATCTTCTGTGTTTTCTAAGAGAAGCTAAAGAAATTCAGATTCTGTGTGAAATCGACTCTCAAAATGTTGGCAGCTATTTTTAAAAACTTCAAAACACTTCCCTACAAATGCAGCATATCTGTAAAAAGTGATATCCACTCTACAGAAGGCTACATTGAAATCGCTGTTTTACAGGAAGGGGGAGAGAAAGAGGCTGGATGGAGATTTTCTTCAAATGTTTAACCAAAACTCTCCAGATGGAAGTAGCCCTGAAGTCAGTCTTAAAAGGGGTGGAGAAGAAAAGGCAGGGAGAACAGACACACACTTACGTCTCTTGATAAATCACCTTCACATAATCGTGTGTGTCTCCTGTATACCGCTATCACACAGGTCAACACCTTTCCCAGCCCTGGCTTCTGTCTGTCAGGCTGTTCACATGTTCAGAAATCCTGCTTCTGTTTCCTTGGTGGCCCTCCTAGACCTCTCTTCCCCTTGCCTCCAGTCTGCTCAGCTCCAGACTCCAGAAAATCTAGAAAAGCCCTCACTTCAGAGAATTCAAATTGGGCCATCAGCCACTGCAAAGGATGCTGGGAGCCCCAGGCCAGGTCTTCTGCTCTTTGCCAGAGCTCTGTTGTTTACTCATCAGCACTCACCTGGAGTCCCTGTCTGGCCCAGGGAAAATGCCCAATAAACATTTATTAAATAAACGCCTTTAAGAAAAAATCTGGGGGTTGTTCCAGGCTCTAAATAATTTCAAGAGCCCCTAGACAACTGTTGAAACCTGATGCTTCATAGGTGACTGATCCAGAGTGAGTAGTTTCCCCTGACTCTGAGTACGGGCTAAATTTGGAGGAGATAATCCCGGAGGGAAGGCAGCTGGCAGGCCAGGAGTCGCCCCTGGGTCAGGTTGGTGCCATCCAGCTGTGAGCTGGCTGTGTGAATGAGGCCTCTCTGTCTTCTCTGATTTCTGCCCGGACTTGGCTTCTGGTCCTGGCTGGGGAGGGGGGGAGGGGAAGCCTCTAGGACCCAGGTGTCACCTTGCTCCGCCCCTCCCCCAGAATCCTGAGCTCACAGCTGCTGCATTAGGTTGTCTTTTGGGGAAAGACAGGTAAAACACCAAGCTCTCTTCCTCCTCCTGTGTTTCCAGATATTTTTTTCTCCAACTTTCAAAAGTATTTTAAAATATATTTTGATGATATTTTAAAATCCTTCCAAACCATCTTATTATATTTATCTTTATTCCTACTCCCACGTTTTAATCAAGTAGCACATATTCTATTTTACATCTTGCTTTATTATCCTGTGGTCTTTCAAACTTACCTTATTTGGAATTTCATGTTGTAAAGTATAACTTTGTTTTTATGAATTTAACATTTGCAGTACTGGGGACTCAACACAGAGAATGCTGAGCTCCATCCCTGGTTCTTTGAATCTTTTCATTTTGAGACAAGAGCTCACTAAGTTGCTCACACTGGCCTTGAACTTGGAGTCCTTCTGCCTCAGTTTCCAGAGCAGCTGGGGTTACAGGTGGATGCCCCTGCACTCGGCTTTCATTTCTACTTTATGGCTAATTGAGTTAGTCTAATCTTCCTCTTTTCTTTTAAAATTTATCGCCTCACTTTAGCCTTTATTCACCTTCTTTTATATCCCATGTTATAGTTTTTTTTATTCTCCTGATTTTGCATTTTGCCTTAGTACTCCGTAAAAGACTTAAAGTTCTTAGGTTTTAGCATACAGCTTTGACTTGGCTTTCAGTCCTCCAGAGTCACCTGGCTTTCCATTTTCATCTTTTATTCTCTCTTCCTTTCCCTGTTGGCACCAGCATTCCCCTACCCTTCCTCGTCTGTGAATTTGACCGTCCAGCTCAGAGAGGGACTTATAAAAACACAGTGAAACGAGGAAGCTTTTCCATCCTTATTCTCTTCCACCAGGCATTCGTGGCTTTTGGACACAGCGTCTTATGCACTTTGTCTTTGCATACTGTACAGTCTGAAATCGACTGTCACTTATTTTATTCATTTATTTTGGTTACAAGGAGCAAATTTACTCCAGTTACCTCAAGCGCTGAGCACTTTATTATAAGGCATGTGCAAATAAGAAAACCAGAATCGCAGCCATTTTGTAGGCCAGGCACCCACTGACCCTGTGGGAAATCCTTAGGGATCACTGGAACTCAGCGCTGAGTCTCACAGCCACTAGAACTCACCCCCCCAAAAAAATTTTTTTTAAGTTCCAGAGGCAAATATCAACGTGGGAATCTGTGGTATACCTTGTTAGGAAATGTAACCTGACTAATTTTTTTTTTTTAACAAATTGAGTTTATTGGTATGTTTTAGGAATACATCACGGTCACATTCCTCATTGAGAATCTATCCCTGTATATACTTTGATTCTTATTTTTTCCTGGTTCTTTCCCTTCAAATGCCCCCACCGAAAATTTGCATCTTAAACATAGGAAAAGAATCCTATGGATGTCCCAGGATAAGAAAGCAAGACACCTGGAGGGAAAACAAGATCCGAGTTTCGGTAGCCCTGGGCCATGCAGAGCGGAATCTGTTGTGGAACACAGAGGAGAGGAGCCGGGCTAACACCAGGACCAAAAAAGTGTGGTCCAGGACCAGAGATTTAGCACAGTGGTTCTGGCGCCTGCCTCACAAGCACAAGGACCTGAGTTCGATCCCGGTAACCGCATACAATGCTGGGCGTGGAGACTCACGCCCACCAGCAATCAGTATCACTTACCACAGTGCCGGGCGTGGTGGCTCACACCTGTCATCCCAGCACTCAGGAGGCAGAGACATGAGGATTGCAGAGTTTGAGGCTTGCCTGGGCTGCATAGTGAGCTCAGGGCCAGCCTGAACTACAAAGCAAGATCCTGTCTCAAAAAAAAAAAAAAAAAAAGTGTGATCCATACGTGGAGTACTGGCCTCCCTTGGGAGCTCGGTGGACACAGCGGACCTGCTGACTGGGACTCTGCAGCTCGACCGGCTGGCTTCCAGGCACTTCGAAATTGAAAAAGTAATGGGCTGGTGGCGTAGCTCAGTGACTGAGCAAGAGCAAGCATTCCGCATGTACAAGCTCCTAGGCTCAGTCTCCCACCCCTCAAAGAAAAAAAAAGAGATGCAGTTTTTAAAAGGAGATCCTCTAGGATGGAGAGTAGCATGCTCATCTTTGAAAGAAATAAAGCAGTACTTCTCAACTCGAGCTTCTCCTTTGCCTAAAAGTGTGTGGGTTTCTTTTTCTTTTTGTTTTCCCTGAGACAACTTGCCTGCGCAGTGTCTTTGAGTGAGTTTGGAGAAATTTGTTATCACATCAGAATTACTTGAGGCCTTGTTCTTTAGTACTGTTCAGTGATTTCCATTCCCAGACTCTGTGGTGGAATTTGCCCTGAGATCATGTCCAGGATTCAACAGCTTTTCGGAAGTTTCCAAGCTCATTACAATACGGCAGCTAAGGTTGGGTATCGCTGAACCTGGAGAAACCAGACCCATGAATCCTTTCTGAAAAAGTTACCAAAACATAGACATCAGACAACAGAGAAATGAGTAAATATAATAAAGTATTCAGTAATGAAGAAGCTGTGGTAAGATGTAATGACTGAATTTATCAACTTGTTTTTTTTGAGACAGGGTTTCACTTTGTAGTTCAGGATGGCCCTGAGTTCACTATGCAGCCCAGGCAAGTCTCAAATGCAACAATCCTCCTGCCTCTGCCTCCCGAGTGCTGGGATTACAGGTGTGAGCCACCATGCCTGGCACGTGTGGCATGTGGTACTGATTGTTGGTGGGCATGTCACCATGCCCCGTATTGTTGTATGTGGTTATAGGGATCAAACCAGGTACCTTGCACTTGTGAGGCAGGTACTGGAACCACTGAGCCAAATCTCTGACCCATGACTGAATTTATTTTAAAATAAATAGTAAATAAGTGGGATTTTTTGGTTAAACAAAATGATGAGTCTTAGAGGTAAATACGCTGGATACATTTCTATTTATGGCTAGTGCACTCTCATCAAATCTCTTATATACAGGATTTTATATCATTTTTATCTCCAGGTTTCACACTACCGTCCCTCCTCTCCTCCCTCTACCTCTTTGGGCCTAGCTCACAATGGCAGGCTTTCCAACAGCCAGATGACTCACGGAAATGACCTTCCTTCTTGTCTGTTTTCACACTGGGTTTCTAAACTGCAGTCAGAAAGTGAGGTAGGGAAGACTAGGGAGAGCCTTGTGTTGGAACGGAACTGAAGGGATCAGTAGGAACCTGCGTTTTTGTATGTAGCACATCGACACAACTCCCGTCTACTTAGGGCCCTGCTTGCAGCTCCGAGTACTTACTGCAGGGGCCTCGACTTCGGATCTCCACCACCTCTGCTCCGGGGACTGCCGGGCTCCGCTGAGTTCCAAGTTGCTGCACTGTGGCTGGGCAGAGAGCCAGGACCGTCACGCGGTGCGCCGCTTCGGTTCGCCCTGGCTTCAGGGAGAGGTTTCGGTCTTAGGTCGCCTGCTCCGCCTGTGTTGCTTCCTCTCCGCTGCCTCGTGACACTTGCCTTACACGTTTTGTGTAGTTTTATGGTTAAGACAAGAGGGTTACTCCTAGACACCCCATCATGGGAAAGCTGGAAGTTCCGGGGGACATATCTATCATAGTATTATAGCAATGTTAGGTTTCCGGAAATCAGTCATTGTACTCTGATTATCAACTCCCTATTTTTAGTCCATATGTGCTGAAGTTCATGCAACAGAGGGTTAGGATGTCTGCAAATCCCTCTCAAGGCTCAGCTGCGATATTAGGGCGATGGTAGCTTTTCACAGGGAGCAGGAGAGGTATAAGGATGAAGCATATGTGGAAAATGTTATCAGGGTGAATCTCAGTGAACACATATGAGTATTCTTAGGAATCATCATACTGCTTAAGTGTAAGTTTGGATGTTCTTCAAAGTAAAGAGTAAATAAAATATCTCCTCAAGTGTTAACTGGACTTGGCGATTCACTTCCAAAAGTTAGGATATAGAAAGGAAAAAAACCCTAATAACTTTACAGTGGAGAGACCTGCCAGGCACCACTTGGATCAAGCATTCAAGGTTGGCACCAGCAGGGACAAGTCTTGTGGATGTCATGTGCCCAGGGAGGTTGTGCAACGAGCAGAGAGATTCACTCACCTCTAATTTTTTCTCACTCAGAATGCATAACCCAAATTAAGAACTGATGGATGTTCTTCATGTACTTCCATAGATGCCCTTCCAAACTGGGTATTAGCTATTCGTTTTGTTTCTACCTACAAGAGCAGCATCCGTCCATCTTTCTTTCTCTGTCGATGTTTTTGAGGCAGGGTCTTGCTATCAAGTTGAGGCTGGTTTCGAACTCATGGCGGTCCTTCTCCCTCAGTCCTCCAAGTGCTGGGATTACAGGCGTGTGCCACCATACCCAGCTAGCATCCCCCTTTAGAGAAGTGAGAACTGAGTGTGCTTAGGAATTTCACTCTCATTTTATAGTCCAGAGACATTAAGAACATTTTAATTAGATAGATTTTTAAAAAAAATATAGACTTCTTTTAAATATAAATGCCAGTCTTACTAAATGCCTACAGATAGAGGACAGGAAGGAGCTGTCACAGGCCCAGCGTACAACAACAAATGTCCGAACACTGTTACTGTTATGTCATTGTCCATTACTCATGTCTTGTTTGCCCTAATCAGCCAGATGATTTAGTTCAGTGGAGACTCTGTCTTGACTCAGTGGGAGTGAAGAGAAGGAAGGAAAAGGGAGAGAGCCTTGAAGACTGAGAGGGACTTGACCTGTCTTTGTTGGTTCTGCAGCTGCAGAAACCCCTCCCAACCTACACACGCAAAGAGAACGCAGGAATTCTCTGGAAGCTGCTGACACACAGTCCATCCTATAACTGGGGGGCTTGAATTCACCACGCAGTTGAAACAAGCAGGAAACCGATCCTCCCCTGGGGCTTAGATAAGAGCACGGCTCTGCCCTCACCCTACGTCAGCTTGTTGTAGTCCTCTGCCTGCAGGATTGTAAGAGAATGTATTTGTGCTATTTCACGGCACTCACCATATGTAGGAAGCCGTGGTATACACTGAGCCCCTAAGTTCGTGGTAATCTGCTATGGCTTCCATGGAAAATTAGTACAGTGGGCTTCAGTCAGAAGTGAAATTTTAGCAACAGTTTAAAGGAGGCAGAAGAGGAAGGTATGAAGAGATCTGGGAGAACAGCATTCCAGCACAGACAACAGCAAGCAAGTGCAAAAGCCCTGGGGTAGGAACGGGTACAACACGTCCCACGTCAGGGGGGGCAGCCGGGAAGCCAGCGTGCCTGACATCACAGTGGGCAAGAAGGGAACTGGAGGGGACTCTGCGAGGACAGGAGAGTTTGCCTTCTTGTGCATTCAGACCACATGCTCTTTTTAGCCAGACCTGGAGGAAGAGAATCACCTTGAGCTTCCTCTGAATGAGAGGAGCCCCAGCACCCAAGCCCACCTGCCCCAGTGATGGGGACTTCACCGTAAGGCCCACTCTCATTTCACAGGCCTGACTAGACATCTCCAGATTACCGTATTTCCAGACACTGGTGCTCAGACCCGATGGGTGGGCTTCCCAAGACTTGGCTACTTGGAAGCTCAGTGAGCTGTATTCCTTGATAATCAGACATCTTTCTTTCATCTGGTCTCTGGAGACGAGGGTTTCTTTCCTAGAAAGTTGGTTATGGAAAGAACCCTGAGGTACTGTGCTTCCAAACAGATTCAGAATCAGCCCGAGAGACCTCAGGGATTTTGAATGTGTAACAGCCCATGTTGGTGTTTTTTTTTTTTTCCTGGTTGTTGTAGGATGTATATTTTGGCAAATGTGAGTTGGCCACCTTTTCCTCTGTTCAGCTCAGAACCACAGTTATCAAGCATTGCAGGCCACAGTTCAGAAATCTTTTTCCATCTTTTTTTTTTTTTTCTGGGCCTACGACAGACTGGTTGCAATTTGTCTAAACACTGACAGTTTCTGCCCAAGGCAGGTGTGGTTAGTTCAGAGTGAACGACTCCTCCCTTCCTTTCATAGCAGAATATGAGCTCTATGACTTGCTCCCATAAACCAAAATGCAAGGGAGAGACCATCTCCTCATTTCTAGTTTTGAATTATGCCAAATGTCCCCACTCAAAAGAGTTCTGAATCACTCATATCTGCTGGTCCTGCTTGTGACATATACTGATGTCCACGGTGGGTTATTAGGTTCTGGTTAATTATTAAGCTGGGTATCCCTAGTACCTAGCTCCATATCTGGAATTTAGTACCTAGTATAAAAATTCCTTCATCCATCCATTCACTCATAATGAGCGACCTTTCTAAGATTTTTATGTCTCCGATATCAGGACTAAGTAAAATTTAGTGATGTGGTTAACATTATATAGCTAAGAAAAATGCTGCAACACCTTTTACCTCATGGGTTAAAATATCTTTGAAGAAATTTTATCTGAAGAGATGAATAGACTGTTTTAAAACTGATAGTAAATCCAACTGCAGGAAATTAAATTTTAAAAGTGAGCATAAAGGGAGAAATTATGGGGGGCCAGAGGGTTAGCTCAGTGGTTCCGGCGCCTGCCTCGCAAGTGCAAGGTCCTGAGCTCGATCCCCGGTAACCACATATAATGCTGGGCGTGGAGAC
>PVIC010014765.1:0-36094 GCA_004025085.1 Thryonomys swinderianus | reverse complement strand
TGCATGTGCCCTTCAAATTAAACACATAGGTTCAATGTGATCAAACCTATAACCCAGTGATCTCATTTAAGACACCATACCTGTCCCAATCCAGGAAGCATGAAATTATATGAACACAGATGTTCTTCCAGAGCTATTTATAGCAGCCCTAAATAAGATGCAATCAGTAAGAAAGATTAGACCTAACAGGAGAATGATACATATTCACCTATGGGGACATTGCAAAGCCATTTATATATGCTTAGTAATAATCAAATAAATTTAGGATCATGCTAAGTGTGGACATAACTGTACAAAAGTTTTTAAGCTTTATTCAATTATAATGAAAAATATATTTAAAAGGATGGAAAAAATGAATTATTGTTGCTCTTGTGTTGCGGTGTAAAACTATAAGCAATGTTGAGTGTTTTCTAAATGTTTTATGGCTATTTTCATAATTAAAATTGAAATGTTTGCTTGCTAAACCTTGCTTCCAAAAATGTAAAGCAAGTATATGGTTTTCATTTAATTTGTTCAGGTAGAAATAAAATCAATGAAATTATGAGACTATACTTTGACTTTTGGACAATCTGAGTTTGAACATAAAATGGAAATCATAAACCATCTCATACTAACCTGAAGAATGCACCAGCCTTTTGGTGTGACTGAAAGGTTTTGCTTAGTCCCTTGACCTATTTTGCTTTCTAGCAATGTCTCGATGCACAGTAGAAATTTACATCTCAGGACAATGCTGGAGTTGGCTTCCTTCATTTAAGTGCTGCATTAAACAGTACTTTTAATTCAGCTAAACATAGCTATTGAGGATTTGCTTTGTGCAAGCCCTCATTCTCAGAGCTGCAGAGAATTAAGAGAAAAAACAGGCACCATCACAGCCTCGAGTGACCATGATGTGTAGGGAGGACAAGGCCTGAAGCTAGAAAGCACATCAGAGCAAATATAAATAATCCACTGAAGGGCCGGAGATTTAGCTCAGTGGTTCCAGTGCCTGCCTAGCAAATGCAAGGTTCCCTGGTTTGATCCCCAGTAACCCCATACAACAATACCGGGCATGCTGGCTCACACCCACCAGCAATCAGTACCACATACAAATCTCGGGCTTGGTGCCTCAAGCCTGTAATCCCAGCACTCAGAAGGCAGAGGCAGGAGGATTGCTGTGAGGAGGCTTGCCTGGGCCCCCTAGTGAGCTCAGGGCCAGCCTGAACTACAAAGCAAGACTCTGTCTCAAAAAAAGAAAGAAAGAAAGAAAGAAAGAAAGAAAGAAAGAAAGAAAGAAAGAAAGAAAGAAAGAAAGAGAGAGAGAGAGAGAGAGAGAGAGAGAGAGAGAGAAAGAAAGAAAGAAAGAAAGAAAGAAAGAAAGAAAGAAAGAAAGAAAGAAAGAAAGAAAGAAAGAAAAATTTCCCATCCAGTTAGACACAGGTACTCCAATAAGAGTTAAGGAGGACAAAGACAAGCATGAGGAAAAAGGTCCAAGTACACAAGCGTGGGCTACATATAAGTCATGGTATCCAGGAAGCAACCGCTTGAGAAGGACGAGGAGAAAGTCAGGGCAGCAGGCACAGAGCCATGGAGAACAGAGCAGGTGACACACAGGAGGGATCCAGGGACCAGTGGGGCAAACAGGCAACAACCCGAGTCAAGAGGAAGGGGAGGAGCCTGAGCGCCAGGGAGACAGACATCTTCCAGTCAGTCACAGGTCACTGCTGCAGCAGGGTTCCTTGGAATAGGTTTGAGTGGAGTAGTGTGGGCAGGAGCCCAATAAAGAGGGTCCAGAGAAGAGCACAAAGTAAGCAAGTGCAGTAAGTCTCCTCTAGGAGGACCAGAGCCAGAGAAGATCATTTCATCCCATGGTGAGGATAGGTATGGAATTTATAGAGGAATATAAGAATGCGTTTTTTCTTTCCAGCAGCCCATTTCTCCTCTTGCATTCATGTCAGCTCCTTGGTTTGGTCTCGGCATTTAAGGCTCAGTGGTCCTCCTCCTCCTCCTCCTCCTCCTGCTCTTCCTCCCTGCCAGACATCTAAAACAATTTGGCGGGGTACTGAGTTTTGAACACAGGACCTTCATACTGACCTACATCCCCTACATCTTCGGATCTTGGTTTTCTTTTCTTTTTCTTCTTTTCTTTGAGATAAGGTCTCACTAAGTCAGTAAATTGCACAGGCTACACTCGAACTTGCAATCCTCCTGCCTCAGCCTCCCACTGTGCTGGAATTATAGGCAAGCATTATGTGAAGACACTTCTTAAAGAGAAGGTGCTTGGTGTTAGGGCCTCTGTATCCTGAAGTGGGCAGCCGTATCTTTCTTTTGCCTCAACTTCAACTGCAGATGATCCTTTTGACTCAGTCCTCTTCGCTTTGAAGTGGAAAGCCCGGTTCCATTGCCACACATCTTCCCTGCAGAGAAACCCTAGGGTGTCTCCCCTTCCTCTGAATGCAGTCTGCACACCTTGTCAGAAGCTTAGGAAACTCTCCCTGGATGCTAGGACTTAGAAATCATCTAAGGGAATCTCAGACTGTGTGTGATTGCCACGAACTGCTCTGGGAACCTGTTCCATTGGAAGAGAAGGCCATCCCTGGCTCACAGACCTCTCCGGGCGGTTGATTCTGGTTTGGCTTCTATGTGTTTCTTCTTCCCCCACAGCACCATCGCTCCAACAGAAACAGGCCCCTTGGATCTTTTCTCCACATTTCTTATCTTCTCACTCATAGTTTCCACTTCCTCACTTTGAGGTCTATCACAAATAGTTCCTCCTTTTATTCTTCCAAACCCCAGGTCAGTTCTGAGCCCTGTACATTACTCATTTCATTTCCTCTCTTGAGTGTTTAAAGGCTCAATTTTTATTTTTGTTTATTTCTTTTTCTCTTTTTGAGTGGTGGCTGCAGATCCCTGCACTGGCCAGATTGGAGGGTGGAAGCCCTGCAGGCAGAGGACACGGACTCTTCCCTTCAGCACTGGAGGCCCAGCCAGGCGCCGGGGAGGAGAGACTTCTCCAAGCTGGGTTCTCAGGGCTCTCTGAGTGTGAGCAGGGCTGAATTATTCAGTGTCAGCCACACAGAAATCCTAGGATGAGCTCAGCTGGCTCTCATAAAGGGCAGCTAGCCTCTGTGAGGACAGGAGGCACTTCTTCCCAGGGTCACACTCACCTCATGTGAGCTGAGGTCCATCCAGCCCAGCTGTGCTCTGAGCCCCTCTCCCCTGAGCCCTCCGTCTCTGAATTCCTGGTTGCATAAGCCTCCCAGCATCCAACCATTTTCTTGGAAGTGTCTGGGCCTCCTCGCAGGGGACCCATGGGCTCAAATCACCAGCACTGGAGACTCAGGAGGAACCAGGATGTCAGATGTCACTGCTTCTTAGAGTAGGAGATGCAAGAACGTATTATTCATAGGGTGAAAGGGAGGAACAAGGAGAGTTCAAGGTTGAAGATGTGCAGGGAGAAATGCTACAGAAAGTCCTCAGGGGCAGAATTTACAGCATACAGGAAAAGACTAACCTTCAGCAGGAAGTACCGTGTGATCAGAGAACGGGACAGAGTAAAGTTCAACACTGTGATTTCAGCTATGATTACAGAGCGAAAATTGTGATAGACCAGCACATCAGCTTCGTCTGAGAATTTACCAGAAATCTGAATTCTTGTGTCCCACCCCGGGCCTGGAGCACAAGAAACCATGCGGGTGAACCCAGCAATCTCTGTCTTCCCAAGACCACCACAGCTTTGGACGCACACATCAGTGCAAGAACCATCACCATCAGGGTGTGGAAAATCAGATCAATTTGAAGATTTTGCACACGATAACACACTTTTACCCAGTGAAGATAGAGAAAGACTCACTTCCATGGTAGGACTGAGAAGTTCAATGTGGAGCTTGGAGAAAGTGGCAACATTTTGGAACACCCCGAAAAAAAAGTGGAGAAAGGCTGGGAGCATGGCCCTAATCCCAACACTCTGGAACGCTGAGGCAGGAAAACATCAAGTGTGAGCCTAGCCTGGTCAACTTAGCAAAACCCTGTCTCAAAAGAAAAAATAAAATTTAGGCTAGAAATGTAGCTCAGTCCAAAGGCTCTGAGTTCAATTTCAAAACTGTATAGAAAGGTTTGGATCGTGTTCTAAGAGTTTGCATTCTATGCAACTGGTTGTTTTTATTACTTAAAATGACACCATGAGTGAAATCTCAAAGGTAGAAAAGTAAGGGGCATATTCAGTCTTATTAGTGATTTGGTCATGTATCAAGCTGAAATCTACTTCATAAAATTCTACCATAAACAAAAGGATTTGGGCAGATTTAATTTTTGAAGCCCATTCTCCATACTCTTTTGATGAAGAAACTCAAACTTTCTGTACACCTGATTTTTCTTATTTACCAGAGAGGATGAAGCTTCTTCAACCTAAGAGACTTGTCCTGGCCCTTAGGCCGCCTGTGGAAGGGTCAGAATGAGCTCTCAGCACACCTGCTTCTTATCTCCTTTGTTCTTCTTTCTATAACTGAGTGGTCAATATTCCTCATGCTCTGCTCGATCTCAAATTAAAGCCATCAGACAAAGCCAGTGTGCCCGCTCCTATACCTCTGAGGGTGTCGGTGGCACCCAGTTCTCAAAGTGCCTCGCGCCCTAGAAAAAGCACCAGCTCTACCAAGTGCAGTGCTTGGCCCAGCTCCTGCCCTTCCCTCCAGGGCTCTAGCAAGTTCTACTCGGTCAGCAAGTCCAGGGTGCAACCCTGCCAGGAGCAGACTGACAGTCACGATATAAAGCCTGCAGGTAGGAGGAAGGTATCACAGAAACAGGGGTGGGAGTGAAAAGTCGAGCAAAATAGCTATAAATAGGTATTTATAGAAGCATTACCAGATTCTACACCCAGCTCTGGAGTTACCTTAAAGAACTGCGCAACAGTTAATAAGCAGACCCACCTGGCCCAGCATGGGCCCAGGGTGTCCAGGGCTTGGTGTGGAGGCAGGGACAGGCTTTAGGACACAAACTGGTGGCTCCCGCAGGATAACATCGTGCCCCGCCCCCAGGGTTGTCAGCAGGATTTCACTGAATTAAAGCACATTAAATGCCTTCAACATCAGGTGTTTTAAACACCCAGTCTATGATGGCTGTTTTTCCAGAGTGACACTGACAGGCATCCAGTCAAGTGAACTAACTCTTTTCTTGGCGCTGACTCATTCTGTGAGAATGACACGGGACCCCAACCGGCCCCTCTACTGGCCCCTTCCAGCCAGCCTCGCTGAGGGTCCCTCCTCTGCACCACACACAGTCTCGCTTCAAGTCACATTTTGGTCTCAGCCTTTTATACATTCAACAGAAAAGAGAGCTGGGACGGGCAGGAGAGGGAGTCATCAGAGAGAGCAGTTTACAGGGAGTGAGACTCGCAAACTGGTCTTTCTGGACCCATAAATTCCCCAGGCCTCAGTATTCAACTTTGACTCTAAACAAATCCATGCTCTAATTAGGGGCTGTGTGCAGTCAAGCCGAGAAAGGGACCACCAGGTCGCCGACAGAGGTTGGTCAACTGAGGCCGAGCAACGCTCACCTTTGTAGTCTGGCAGGCACACGCACTCGTAGCCATTCACCAGGTCCCTGCAGGTGGCGGCATTGAGGCAGGGGGCAGAGAGGCACTCGTTGTACTCCTCCTCACAGTACAGGCCGTGGTAACCTGAGGGGCAGAGAAGCACTTGCAGTCAGCGGGGTCCTATAACATCCCCCAGCCTCCCCGCTCCTCTCAAGGCCCCAACCACACTGTGGTCCTCGTCCAGCAGAAAAAAATACAGTTAATGAAAGACAGTGTTGTTAGAAGAGAAAAGCATCAATTCATTGCCTTTCATTCTCAAGAGAAAATTAGCTTAAAAAGCTTAACTGAAATTCCTAATGAAATGTGGGTTTGTTCTGTGGCTGCTTATTTGCTCAAAACTATGATCTTATGCACAATAACATTTCAAATTGTACTTAATTTGTTAACAATGAAATGTATGATAGGCCTGAAGAAAAAGACACCAGTAATTGATTTTCTTTTTAAAGGCAGCTTTTACTCTCCTATTTGCAAACCAGGTGTTTATTCTAAAAGACAAGAAGACACCATCCCTTGAGACTTATTTTTGAGCATTACACTGTTTTCAACTTTCAGAACCATGTGTTGTTCCCAGTTTGCAGTGAAGCCAGGCCAGTTTCATCTGGCCCTGTCCAAACAATGAGAAACATGTGAGTACTGTCAAAAATCACTCTGCCTCTCTCAGTCCTGAGTCTAGATAAGCAGAAAAAATAAACCCTTGCACAAATGAAATTAGCAGCACAAGGTTTCTCCAGCCTTTCCAACCCTCAGACTTAGAGAGTCTCATTCAAACACGCTAATGTGTGGAAGTGTTTTGCTTCCTGCGTTGCCACAAAAAGTAGGTTAAACTCATATTTGTATTACTAACAGACCAAGTAAGTTGCCATTTCAGTTATTTTTTTCAACTGAATTATTTAATGGTACATTTTACTTGTAGCTCACAATCACACTCAACATTGGGGAATTTGAACCAGTATATACCATGAGTTAATTCTCATTTTTACCCATATCCCAACCCACCCCACAACCCCCCACCTACTATATACATGTGCTTTCTTTTTCTTTTCAAATCATATTTATTCTTTCCCCTCATTATATTTCAGTTATTTCTGAACTGCTTTCCAAATGTAGGCAGTCACAGTATTATAGGTAGAAAAGCCAACTAGACATATGTAGGCAGATAGATAGGGTTGGCCTTTGAAAGACTTGCAAAAAGGACATCCTTCCAAAGGTCCACACCATCAATGAGAAACTACACTTCCAGATAGTAGTGACCCGCAGGCCTCATTCTCCCAGGATGGAAGGTCAAGATCTGGATCCGGGTCCTCCCTTGGAATGCAGTAATTGCAAATTCCCCAGACAGTGGGCCAGGACTTTGGACCACCTGGAGGAGTCTCCTGACAAGGAAGATCCTCTATGACTTGATTTCTCATTGGATCTCCATTTAATCAACATTACCTGAACAGTTATACTTATTGTAATTTTATTGGTTAACTATGGTTTGCCCATTTCTTTCAAATTTTATTGGAAGCCCCCACTGTACTCATTGGTTAATTGTAGCCTGTCCACTTTTTTTTTTTTTTTGCTTTTGAGACAGGGTCTCACTTTTTGTAGTTCAGGTTGGCCCTGAGCTCACTATGGTGCCCAGGCAAGCCGCCACGAACTCAGCAATCCTCCTGTCCCTGCCTCCCAAGTGCTGGGATTACAGGCATGAGCCACCACGTCCGGCATTGTGGTATGCGGTGTTGATTGTTGGTGGGCGTGTCTCCACACCCAGCATTATATGTGGTTACCGGGAATCGAACTCAGGACCTTGCACTTGCGAGGCAGGCGCCAGAACCACTGAGCTAACCCTCCGGCCCCTGTCCACTTTCTTGAATCTCATTGTTAGCACCCTATTTTGAACGCATTCCACCTCGTGATTTTGGGCCATAAAATTCCCCTGGGAAAAACGATTCTGGGTTACCAGCTTTCCGGGTTCCCCCTTCTGTCTCTCTTAAGGCAGAAGCTTTCTCTCTCAATAAATTTTTCCTACTCAAACCTCCATCACTCCTAAAATTCATTCTTTAATTTTTAGAGAAACTTGTGTTTCAGGTGGGGAGTTAGGCCTTAACACTCCTGCATCAACAGTGGCCCCTTCAAGGAGACCTTAAGCTAAGACAAACACTATCATTTTCAACTCTTCTGCCCTACCATATTATTTTTAATTTTAATTTTAATTATTTTAAATTTACACCCTATTGCTGTCTCTCTCAGATTACAGTGGTGCCTCAGTTTATGCCCTTAATTTGTGTGATGATTTGGGAGAAAATAGCTGTGTTTATGTGGGACAGATAGCTGCAATTGTGTCAGTCACACAATGAGAAGTCTGAGAACAGAAGCGATATTTTGTCAGAAGCTTTTCTTTGTGAAGCATATTGCTTGGAAACAGAAGCATTCTCAAACCGAAGTATTTCTGTATAGTAGTTTGTTCATCTAGCAGAAGGTTCTCAACAGTGATTTTGTCCATCAGAAGATATTCAGCATAGTTCAAAGACATTTAAGGTTATCACAAGGAGGGTGGGTGGATGGGAGAGTTCGCTCCTGATTAGGGTCAGGCACTATAGCTTGCAGGGCAAATCCACCCCCACTTGCTCTTGTAAATAACATGCTAGGAGACACACCACGCCCACCTATCTATTTATTATCTGCGGTTGCTTCCACACTGCACTAGCAGACTGAACAGCTGTGCCAAAGACCATACACCATGTAAAGGCCAATATTTACCACATGGCCCTTTGTGGGACAAATTTCTTGACTTCTGATCTACAGTCAGTGGAAGATCTTTCCTTTTGCAAGAGTTGTGGATATTGACTCCTTATCAGACATGCAGTTTGCAAATATTTTCTCCCATCCTATAGGTGGCCCTTTTACTACTGATCATTCCCTTCACTCTACAGCAGACTTTCAGACTGATGCAGTGGCCCTTGTCTAGTCTTACTACTCTTGCCTCTGTTTTTGATGTTCTTTTCAAGACCAATATCATAAAGGCTTTCCTCCATTTTCTTCTAAGAGTTTTCTAGTTTCAGGTATTTATATCAACATATTTAATCCATTTTGGGTTGATTTCTGCATGCAGTGTAAGATCGTGCAAATGGTCAACCAGTGTATAAAAAAATAATCAACAGCCAGGTATGGTGGCTCACTCCTGTAATCCCAGCATGCAGAGGTAGGGACAGGAGGATTGCTGAGTTCAAGGCTTGCCTGGGCTACATAGTGAGCTCAGGGCCAGCCTGAACTACAAAGCGAGACCCTGTCTCAAAAAAAAAAAAAAATCAACATCATTCATCATCAGAAAACTGCAAATCAAAATCAAGGTGAGAAATTAATTCATAACTGTAAGGAAGGCCCATGGTATAACACATCTATATTAGGTGATAGCGACAATGTAGAGTCAAAGGAACCTCACATACTCTCAGTGAGAATGTATGAAAGTCTAGCTGCTGTGCACAAAATGAAGGAGCCTCAAAAATTTTTAAAACAATTTATATGGTTCAGCAAATCTTATTTCTGGATATTTAGCCAGAAGAACTGAAGAACAGATCTCAAAGAACTATTAGCTCTCCCCTATTCACTGCAGTACGACTTACAGTAGCCAAGAGACAAAAACAGACTAAAGATCGACTCTCAGGTGACTAGAGAAAGAACATGTGCTGTATATGTACAGTAGAAGATCACACCTCACTCTCATACTCTGGAAGGCTGAGGCAGGAGGATGCTAAGGTAGAGCCCAGCCTGAGCAACTTAGTGATTTCGTGAGACTATCTCCAAAAAAGGGTGGGGATGTAGCTCACTGTGAAGGGCATGAGTTCAACCCGCAGCACCTCCCCCTACACAAACACACAGAAAGAAATCTTGCCATACACTAGATGAAATAAGCCATCACAGAAGGTCAAATCCTGTATGATTTTACTAATATGCGGTCAAACTCATAGACACAGAAGGTAGAATAGTGCTCACAAGGGTGGAGGAGGGAACACAAGGTCCAGCTGTCCAATAGGCAGAGAGCGTCCATTCTGTAGGATGAACTGGAATTCAAGATGTGCTAGTGTAGAACTCTGTAATGTATATTTCAAACTTTGTTAAAAGGCAGATTTCAGGTTGCACATTTCTCACAATTAGGACATGTGTGTAAAACAAGTGCCTTTTGCTGCCTTTTCAGATTTAGAAGAACCTTTTTATAATCTGTGAAGCACAATCTTTGCACTATGATTATAGGTAGAAAAGCAAGCTGGACATGTGTTAGGCACATAGATAGCACTGGCCCTGGGAAGGAAGCAAAAGAGCCAATTTGGAGATTAGTGTTGTCAGAGGGAAAAAACTACCCCACCCATGTAAGATAAACAGCCCTGATTGATATTCTAAATAGGCATCCCCAGAAGTTCTAAAGAGGGTGCCTACCTCCCTAAACAATAACATTTGCTATTCTTTTTTTTTTTTTTTTTTTTTTTTTTTTTTTTTTTTTTTTTTTTTTTTTTTTTTGAGACAGGGTCTCGCTTTGTAGTTCAGGCTGGTCCTGAACTCACTATGTAGTCCAGGCAAGCCTTGAACTCAGCAATCCTCCTGTCTCTGCCTCCTGAGTGCTGGGATTACAGGCGTGAGCCACCATGCCAGGCACTGTGGTATGTGGTATTGATTGCTGGTGGGCGTGAGCCCAGCATTGTATATGGTTACCAGTGACTGAACCAGGACCTTGAGCTTGAGAGGCAGGCACCAGAACTACTGAGCTATCTCTGGCCCCTAACATTTGATATTCTAAAATGGGCTCCAGTCTCTGGAGGGCTAAGACCTTGACTCACTTCCCGGAAAACAGTTCACGGTTTTGTTTATTTTGTGTGGTTTCTCATTGTACCAGTGTTACCTAAGCTATTGTATTTGCAATGTTACTGTTTGACTATAATTTTGTCCCACTTTGGACCCGCCTCACCTCCTGGCTTCACTCCATAAAAGCCCTCTGAGAAGTGACGTAGGTGGGTTACCCACTTTTCCAGGTTTCCCCCTTCTGTCTCTTATAGGCAGAAGCTTTCTTTCTCAATAAAATTTTCCTACTCAAACCTCCGTCATTCCTAAAATTCATTCTTCGGTTTTTAGAGAGGCTTTAGGATCTAAGCCTTACTCCCCCACGTCACTGTTTGCAATCGCACCTGCTTCCCCAGCAGGTTTGGTATCAGTCAGAAGAGGGGTAATATATAACCCTCCATGCATCTTTGACCTCTGACTTGCAGTGTTATTTATATAGATAAAAATCAAAAGCGTGTTGCCTTAAATCATCCATAATTATCTCATTTTTAAAAACAGTATCATCTTTTTTTCTACTAGCCACAAGAAAAGCAAAGGAGGAAGTTTCTCTACAGAGATAATTAAGCCAGTGATGTTTTTCTCCCTTGGAAGAAAAGGAAAGATAAGGTTTCCTCTCCTAAAACAGTTTCTTTAGAGAGAGCAACATTTAAATGTCTTTATGTAAATGTCAAGGCGCCCTTTACCCTTGGAACCAAGGATCCAGTACTGGACTACTGGAAGAGAACTGTGCTCCATCCCAATGAGAAGGCTCCGTGAAAATGAGGCGGCAGCCTCCTGCTGCTAATTAATTTAACCAAACAAATTAGCTCAGGGCACTCTGCCCAGAGTCTGAAAAATTAGGCTAGTCCCAAGCATATTTTAAAAATCAAAATAAGACAGCAGAAGGGTGGGGTGATAGCAACTTCTTCAGGGTGCTGAGTTCCATCTTCCAGGCTCTGATCACCACACACTTCACCCCTGCATTGTCCATTCAAGTCCATCTTTAGACTCCAGAGAATACAGCGAGCACAGAGTGAGGAACAGGGCCTGCCACGTTCAGTCTGAGTGAGTGAATGATGTTCCCAACTCAGAGAGATCCAACCAAGCCTAGAACAGGCTCAGAAAACCCTCTTATTGCCGGACCTCTCTACCTCCAGGATTATGGGCAGAAAATGTGTGAATAACATGGAAATGCACTTCGGCAACAGCTGCCTGAACTTGGTGTTAAAGTTTTCATTGGAGAAAATGCAAAAGGTAGAAAAGGACTGAGGCCAGATGGTCAGGGGGTGGAGGGCTGGACAAGGAGCCTGATCACCAGACTGGACAGGGCTTGGTGGGGTGAAAACCACACAGTGCATGGAAGGAGGGAGGAAGGAAGCTCTGTGGGCTGGAGAGTAGAACAAAAGCTCCAAGGAGTGATTGTGACCAGTTGTTTTGAAGAGCAACAGGTAACTGGTGGCCCCAAATTATGACTGTTAATGGGACCTGGCCTACCCCTTAGAGGTTGCTTTGAAAGTGAAGGTGATTGGAGGGAGCTACTAGAGTTTAGTGAGTAAGGACTACATCCTGAAATGTTCAATGATCCTGTACAACCCATTAATGGCCCAGCACAATCGTGGACTGTCCCACTGGACACTCATGAAATGAAAACCCTGTTCTTAACCTTCAAGCCTAGAATCTCACGCCAAACACGTTTTGAGATGCATTGTGCTTTCCTGAACATGTGCATGGACAATGGAGAAAATACAGTGCCAAGAGTTGCTCACCATGTTGGAAAATCACTTCCTGAGAGCAGTGGCTCTAGAAAAATAGAAGCCGCCAAAAAGCAGCACCTGTCTCAGTAGAACACAAAGACCCCCATGCTTAGATGTTTGTGGGAAGCGACCTGGGGGTTGTCACTGTGAGGCCTGGAGAACTACACTGGGTGCTGCCCTAACTAGCAGTTAGGAGGTCTACACTATAAACAGTGCTGCCCAGCTCCCAAAAAAACTACAACCTCATCCTAAACAATGAGATCTGTCTAGTTACTGCCTTAAGGTGCCAGATCAATAGCGACCAGAGGTAAACAACCTCTGGCCCAAGGTTATTCTCCGTCTGCTCCTCATTTAAAAATTTGCTGTTCTTTCCTTAGCGATTGAGTTAATCAACAAACTCCTTTATAATGTGCTAAAAATAAAGTTATTCTTGTCTCTAAACAGCTTATCCAATAAACAAAAATTAACACAAAAAAGTGGCCTCCAGACAATAAACAATAAAAAAGTTACATCTCAAAATAAAAAAACTAGTTATAGACCAAGTATAAAAATTAAGACACTATTTCATTTTTGGTTTTTTTGCTAACTCTGTAGTTCTCTGTTTCCAAGTTTTCTAACTGTGACTATAAACAATTGTTAACTGTTTCTAACGTCACTAATGTCCTTAAAATCTATATAAATATAGTACTATAAATAAACTCAGGGCCTGCTCAATATTAACTGAGAGGTCCTCCCGATCCCATTATTCTATCTTCTTTCTTTTCTCAGCCACACCCCTCAACTTCACAAACCCACTGTTGTCCGACAGGCTCCGACAGATGTTCTCTGATGCTGCTGATGCATTGGTCAGCTTCCTCTTCACTGAGACACAACACCCAACACCCACCACTCCAAGGAGGAGAGGTTTAATCTGCTTGTGACATCAGGGCACAGTTATCTGGCTTCATGGCGGAGACTTTGTAGCAGGAGGCCCAGCTGCTCAGTTCATGGCAGCTGAGAACCAGAGCAGAGGAAGAGGCCTGGAGAAGAGACCAGAGATAGATTCCAAAGCCATGCCTCCATGACCCACCTGGACACCCCCAAGCAGTGTTCTCCTGGGGCGCCTGGGGCAGAACCCAAAACCAGTCAAGATGAAACTCCACCCTCAATGCCACAGCCAAGTGCACCAGGCTAATCACAGCATGCAGGGATTTCCGTCATGGAACAGTGTAAAGTTCACTCTGCCTGACTTCTTCACTTGACCATCATTTGACCTCCTCCACAGCATTATAAACTTGAAGGTCGAGGCCTCAACTGCAGCCTTGATGGCTGCACCCCCCTCCCGTGTCAGTGCATTAGAGCAACAGCCACATTAGTTGAACCAGTGCCCAAAATGCCACTATCAACACTCCCTTAAGTCATGGCCCTCAAGCTTCCTGGTGGCCCAGCAATAAAACTCAGTGGTCGGGTCACCACCTACAAGGATCTCACAGTCCAGCACACATCAAGGACACTTGCTTTGTGTTTAACTTGTTTCAACCACATCAAACCCGAAGGGATGACCATGACTGTCCTAATTTACAAGGGAGGAATTAAGAATCAGAGAGGTAAAGAAATTGTGCCCTTTCGACTTTCCCATGCTTTCCCCAAAAGCTTGGCCTGCTGTGTTAGTCTGCTAAGGCTGGACAAGTTAAAGAATAGAAATTGATTTCTAGAAGCAAAAATTCCAGGACCATGGTGTCCATATGGTCGGTTTATCCTAGGCTCTCTCTCCTTGGCTGACACCTCCATGCTGTGTCTTCACATGGCCTTTCCTGTGTGGAGACATCCTGGAGTGTTGCCCATTCTTCCAAGCCCACCAGACAGTGGTGTTAGAGCCCTAGCTCAAAACTGCACTGAATCCAAATCACCTCTTCATAGGTTTCATCTCCAAAGAGACTCACATTGGGTTCAGGGCTTCAACACACGAATTGTGAAGGAACATAAGCTGAATTGGGGTTTCTCAACTGTGTCCCTGCAGTAGTTGTCCCCTTATCTGACATTTTACCTTCTGCAGCTTCAATTACTTGCAGCAAATGTTGGCCTGAAAATAGTGAGTGGAAATTTCCAGAAGTAAACAATTCATACATTATAAGTTGCCTTGGCCTTCTGAGTCATGGGATAGAACTCTCACATTCTCTTGTTCTGTCCTGCCTCGGATGGGAACCATCTCTTTCTCCAGGGTCCATGTATGTACTCCATGTAGGTGTGGCATAAAGATATAGTGTGGTGAGCTTCCTGTATCTGCAGGTTCTGCACCCATGGACTTGATTTACCATGGTTCAAAAGTATTTGGGAAAAAAGTTGCCTTTGACTAAACAAGTTCAGAGTTTTTATCTTCTCATTACTCCCTAAACAACACAACAAAACAACTATTTTCATAGCATTCACACTGTAATAGTATAAGCAATCTAGACAAAATTTATAGCATACAGGAGGTTAGGAATGGATTCTAGGCAAATTCTACATCACCTTATATGAGGACTTGGGCATCCTCAGACGTGGATGCCCATGGTGTAGGGTTGCTGCAGGAACCAGCTCTCAGATGATCATAGTTTGGTACTATGCATGGTTTGGGGCATCCTGTGGATGTCCTGGAACATATCTCAAAGACAAGGAGGTCAGCTGTACTAATGTTTTGGTCCAGAACACTCCTCTTTATTTCTGACAATTGTCCTGCGCACTGTGGGGTGTCCATCTGCGTAGCACATCTCACTTCTTTTATCACCTCCCTCCCCTGTCCTCTCCACATCTTGGTTCCCTTCCTATTTATTAAAGATGTATCATCTATTTCTAATTATGTCCTATACTTTGCTTCTTATTTAATTTGTGGGTTTCTCATGTAAGAGAAGTCATGTGATATTTAAGCTTGTATGTCTGTCTTATTTCACTTAACATTATGTTCCAAGGTGCAGTCTTCTTCCTACAAAGTTTATTTTTCTTTATAGTACTCCATGATGTGTAAATAACTCATTTTTCTTAACCACTCATCTGCTAATGGGCAGACAGACCACTTCCAAGATTTAGCTTCACAGCTTGTTTTCCAGTTGCCCCCCCCACCCTACCTATGCTAATCAAAACTATCTTCAGACTTCGTCATGGTCTCTGTGGGACAGAAATTTCTTTGGAGAGCCACTGTCCTAGATCCCCTAGAGAGACTCAAGATTTCAGGACATGCAGTTTGCAGATGGTTAACAATGACAATGAATTCATCAGACCTGAAAGGTTTCTGGGCACTGGTGAAGGGACCACGGTCTCAGGTAAGACCTTGTAGTGACCCTGTACAGCAGTGCCCTCTCCCTGAAGCAAACAGGCACTGTGAACCTGCTCTAGGATAGAGGAGTGACAGCAGCGCCCCCTCCTGGTAACATTCGAGGTAACAGGAACCCTCCTGAAAATTTTGCCATGGGATGGGTCTCAGGTAGACAGCTTGCTCAGGCCTCCTGGCAGGGCTAGAATCTAGGGAGTGTCATTTGTGCTCTTCAGGTGAGAAGAACGGAACCCTCAAGCATGGCTAGTGCGGCAAAGGATTCCAGCCAGGGGTGTGGACTCTTCCAGAACAGGACACCTACTGCCTCCCTGGGGAGAGACAAGGCCCCCAACCTGTTGTTTGCCTTCTTTCAATACTTTATTTTGACAACATCATTTCAACATGAGCATGGGACCAGCTCTGGCCACACACTGTGTTTATTCCCATGCTCTTTCCCTTGCCTGACCCATCGGGTCATCGGGCTTGGAAAGCCTAAACCTGGGAGACTGTGGCTGTAGACACTTGGCTTCCACACCCTGTGGGACAAATTCCCATAATGCATCCCTTTCTAGTGCTTCTGGAGGGCAATTTATGCTTCCTCCAGCTCAGCAAAAGCAGCTTAGCAAGAGTTTCCAAAGCCAGCGACCATGTGTCTGGGGGGGACCAGGACAAGGCCACGAGGCTTGCTCTTCCAGGGTGCACGGAGCTCCTGAACTCAGAGAAAGAGTGAGTTCAAAGCATCTGGAAGTTTTTGACTGTTTGTTTTTACTTTTCAGTCCTCCTACTATCAGTGAGGAAAGCAGAGAGTGGCTCCTTCCAGGATGTGCTGCAACACAAAGGTCTTTCCCACCACCCTTTCAGTATAGGGGATAGAGTCTGAAAACCTATGACTCCTTGATTCAAGTCTAGGCCAGTTCCCAAGAGATCAAATGCTCCACCTCACCTGCCTGTAGTAATTACAGGCGCAGATATGGGGAATATAATCCTATTATATTAATACGATTCTCCACAACCGTTCAAACCCTGGGAAACTCAGTGATGGACAGAGAACCCTGCAGCACTGTGGAACACTGGGGTAATCAACTCATTCCCTTTACTGTGAGGGATGTTGTTTCTTTCCTTGACTCCCTGATTTCTTACTCTTTCCTTCTATGTGTGTCTTGGTGAGAAAGAAAATGAATTGTAAAGACTCAGGCAATCAGTGTTTCCACGTGCTTGTGAACACTGGAATGGGAAGCCTGAAGAGACACTGACTGAAACAGCACCCTATTATTTATGTGTTATGGGGGCCATCTACAATTTCCCTACCTGGTCCCCAGGCTTTGGAAAGGATGGACGATGAAGAGTCAACTCCCGACACACCCGCACACTTGTCTCCACGCATGTCTCCTCCACCAGCAAGGACTTTCTGCCTTTGACAGCCATGGGGCAAAGGCTAGTGACTTTGGGTCTCATATTCACCTCCTCCATGAATTTGTTGTTCATTTGCTCATAACAAATAGTTATGAAGTCATACTGTGGGCCAAGCAGAGTGCTGGTCCCTGGGGCTCTATGACTTGTGAACACAGACACAGTGCGTGGGACGCTTGGGGGAAAGACACGCATTCACGAGGTCCACGCAAAACCACGGCGGGGTGGACGGAAGCAACACGAACTGGGAGTGGCAGCAGGCACTGGCCCAGCAAGGTGGTCCTGGAAAGGGCAGTGAGCACAGTGAGACAGCACAACAGGCCACAAGGAAACTCAAGGCAGGAAAAGTAACACGTGCAAAAGTCCCGCAGTACGGGTGGGGTGTGCGGCACAGGCCTCCTTCCACAAGAGGCAGGTCTGGCCTGGTGCATCCTACGACAAGGAATGACAGGACAGACTTGCATTTCATAAAGTCCCCTCCAGTTCCCCACTGCAGAATGGGGTGACAACTGCAAGAACCAGTGTGAAGAAACACTGCAGAGACTCGCAGTCCTCCCAGGGAAATCACCACGGGAGGAGGGTAATGACAGTGCCAATTGAGAGCAAGTGTCAGAGGCTGAATTAAAAGGCAAAACCATGCCAAAATACTATGCTGAGTGTCCATCTGAGGAGCCCAGATTGTTTTACCCAGTGACCCTGCGATTTCATTCCAAGGAACAGCAAATCTAGTATCTACTGAATTCCCTTCCATGGGCCAACTTCTAGGCACCTCGAACACAACAGACTCTCACCGATAGGATGGGACTGGGGTGGGGGAGGAAGGGAAGCAGCGTGAACCACCTTCAAGACCAGCGCAAAGGGGAACAGAGGATTCTGACAGCCTCTCCCAGGGAAACAGAAGCAACCTGAAGGGAAAACACAGGTCCATCTCAGTGAACATCTGCTAAAATCTGATAATGCTGTCAAACACTGAACTGGGAGCTGAAGAAAATTATCTGGTGTAAAGAGAAAGGCAACATGTAAGGACACAAAAGAAGCAGAGCAGAACAGAAAGCAGGAGGAGAAGGAAGCTTGTGAGAAGGAGAGGGAAAGAGGAAAACAGGAGCCAAGATGGAAAAGAAGAAACAAAGGCACAGAAAGAAAAGCCCAAAAAGGTAAAGCAGAAGAACTGGTCTAGAGCGTAGTGGACTTTTCTCAGCACAATGCAATGTTCCTGCCAGAAATATCATGTGTCCTCTGAGGAGCCGTGTACCACCTGTACAGTGACCATCGTTCTTGGAGGGTCACCGAGATGGAGGCTTATTTGCAGTTTTAGAGTCTGAGACATGATGGGGCCCCACGGAAGTCTTGCTTCTCTCTGTTGAAATAAATGTTTCACACCCTTTTCTCTTCATCCAACACTTCCTGTAACCCATTAGTGAGTGTCTGCAGTCAGGGACCCCTGGACCACCCAGGCATGTGGCTGCGGCTCAGTTCCACGGAGTGGCAGCTTCCATCAAGGTAACTCAGGAGAAGCTGCAGCAGCAAAAGACTTGCTAAAGGACTGGCTCCTGTCCGGCCCTCAGGAGGACCCGCTCTTGGTCCTGCATGGGAGGTGGCAACACGCACAGCATGCCTAGCATAATGTCTGGCACATAAGAAGCGCTTGCAGAATGTGTCTGTGCTCACGTGGCCTGCAGTGCCAGCAGGATTTAAATGAACCCTCTGGGTATCACACATCTCAAATTGTGCCCACTTCACACACACAGCAAAGGCACAGAGCTCGATAAGGCTGGAAAATGCTATTACCTGGGGCCGCCCAGTCACACAAGCTGCAAAGCTCACTCATGGGAAGGAAGCAAACAGAAAGCTCACAGCTACTCCCCCACGCATGCGCAGTTAGCCAGATTCCACTAGGCCCGATATTCCCAATGTGAAAGATATATTTATCTTTGGCTCTTTAAAAACCTACCCTTTTCCCTTTCCACTGCCTCATCCCCTGAGTCCAGTCTCTGGGCTGAATCTGCTTTCCTGCTTGACAGTAAAACTTTGACTCACTGCTCAATATTTGATCACAAACTCTCTGTTTTCTCTTAAAAATGGTCCATTCTCTTAACATTTCCTTTGCACACAGATCGGTGAATATGAAAGGGACCTGAGGGCCGGAGATTTAGCTCAGTGGTTCCTGTGCCTGCCTTGCAAGCGCAAGGCCCTGAGTTCCATCCCGGTAACCAATACAATGCTGGGCGTGGTGACTCACGCCCACCAGCTATCAATACCTCATACCACAGTGCCAGGGCGTGGTGGCTCACACCTGTAATCCCAGCACTCAGGAGGCAGAGACAGGAAGATTGCTGAGTTCCAGGCTTGCCTGGGCTACATAGTGAGCTCAGGGCCAGCCTGAACTACAAAACGAGACCCTGTCTCAAAACAAAAAAAGAGCCCTGAGCAAATTGGGTGAAATTGAATTTGCTAAGAAAATGAAATCCCAGGGCATCTTAATTTGTATATGCAGAAGAGTTCTTTTCTTCATAGACGTTTGTTTGATATGAATATACATAGAAATGCCTGGGAAAATATTTTACAGAATTGGCAGTGATTAAGTAAAGGCATTATTTTATATATTTCAGTATGCATATTTATATATTCATAATCTTCTACAATGGAAATATATTATTTGTGTAAGACAAAGGATGCTTACCCCCATGCTTTATGGATTTTTTAAGTTGTAGTATCACGACTCCAAATTGTGTCACCTATTGTGAGGGAAATTAGAATCATGTTCTATGTCTAACTGTTGATTAAACAATAGCATTATAGGCAATATTTTAAAAAGCCTGATTTCATTATGGATTTTTTATTGAATAGTAGTGAAGGTGATTCTTCTAGTATAGAGGGGGAAAGATCAGTCTTATCAGAGGAGACTTTTTAAAACACAGGAACAGCCATCGAATACAGATGGATTGCTAATAAAGAAAATGCCTAAAGGGCCAGAGATTTAGCTCAGTGGTTCCAGCACCTGCCTAACAAGTGCAAGGTTCTGAGTTCGATCCCGGTAACCACATACAATGCTGGGTGTGGTGACTCATGCCCACCAGCAATCAACACCATATACCACAGTGCTGGGTATGGTAGCTCATGCCTGTAATCCCAGCACTCGGGAGGCAGAGACAGGAGGATTGCTGAGTTCGAGGCTTGCCTGAGCTACATAGTGAGCTCAGGGCCAGCCTGAACTACAAAGCGAGACCTTGTCTCAAAAAAAAAAAAAAAAATGCCTAAAGAGAAAACTGCCCCTTTTATCATAAAGAAAAGGAGAACTTTGGAAATGTTAAAAATCCAGGACTTTCTCTAGATTAAGAGCATACATCATAGTTCATTCATATGTAAAAGAAAAATCCTTAAATGCATAGTAGAAAAGCACTTTGCTATCTACAAATAATATTCTTTTTTAAAAAAAATTTAGAATAAATAAAAGACTAAGTTGTCAGTGACACAGGTAAACTTTGGTGGCACTTATGAGGGTCCTCAGAAATCAAACGCAGTCAGCAGGGAACCCGTTTTAACAGAGGATGCACACAGGAAGCTGTTTGAACTTAAACTTGCCCACCATCTTGGGAATGTTGATCTAAACATCTCTGAGTGTGTCCTCTTAGAATTGCCTTCAGAACTAGGTTACTAACTAGTTACATGGAAAACAATCTCTAAGCTTTTGGCGGCCTTGTGTCTTTTTTATGTTGCTTTTGGCCACTAGAGGGAGGATTCTGCCTACGTCTGTGCCTGCTGAAAGAAGAGAAAACTGCTAAGAATTTAATGACAGAGGAACGTTATGGAAGAAGACTTTTATAAAAGGAAATATATGGCACAAGGAGGTCCAAAAATCAGCACACCAAATTATATTTAAAGAAGTTATATTACTCTTAAATAGGAAAAGTTAACATTTAGATTTCCTTTACAGTTTACAAACTCATCAATATGCACTCTCAACATAATGGTATCTACAATTAAAGTTATTCATTACAACATGGACTCTTTTGCTTATCCGCTCTCTGTAAAAATTATTTTTAAATCCAAATGTTTATAACATCATAATGAAGACACTGAGATTAAAGAAGTAACATGGTGATAGTATTTTACAACATGGTTTTAAAGATTAATGTGCTAGAGCCTGGTTTATAGTTGAGGTGATGAGCCCTGAAACAGCCGAAGCATCTTTCGTCCCCACATTCTAGAGGTTCGCTGCTCTGGATGCCTCAGGAGAATACTGGACCCAGCACAGGCGGTAGAGATGGCTGGGGAAGGGTAAAGCCACAGATATGGTTCTATAACAGATTCTTGGGGATCAGGATGAAACCAAGTTGACTATTTTCATGAAAATAAGTAGAGAAACAAAGACATTTTAAAAGGTTAAAGATATAGGGGAGATTTTTTAGATGTTTAGTTCCTTTTATGTCATAATTAATTGAATGTGATTGTAATTTATTCTTTATCCAGTTACTGGTACAGGCTGAGCACTCCAATTTGAAAATCTGAAATCTAAAATGCTCCAGAATCTTAAAATTTTTGAGGACCGAAAAAACACCACAATCGAAAAGCTCCACATCTGGCTTCAGGTGTTGGATTTGTGATAAAAGATACAAATACATCAAAAATATTGTGTGAAATTGTCTTTATGCAGATAAGGTGCTTATGAAATATATATGTATCTGCAAGCACTCAGATTCCAGGAAGTCTGAAATCAAAAGCCCTTCTGGTCTCAAGCATTTAGGTTAAGAAATACTCAATTGTGTACCCTTTTGAGATGCCTGCACTCTCTGGACTGTACCACCGGCTCTTACAGTATGGCCCCCAAAGCAGCAAGCATCAGGCTCGCCTGTGAATGCACACTCTCAGGCCATACCCACAACCTAAACAATCAGGGACTCTCACTCTCTGCCTGGAATTGTACAATGAGAAAAAAAATGAGAAAAAAGCACAAATTCAGATTAGTGACCACAGACTTTTCCAATCCAGTTTCCTTGACCTACAGGATCATTTTGTTCCCCAGAAAGGAATGTGTCAGAAAGGGACAGAAAATCTACAGTGGTGATTTTCACAAGCCAAAAGTTGTAAGAATCTTATGAAGTAATATCATTTCTGGGTATACAGGAAGTGAGCAGAACTGTGGTGAATTTTTAAAAACTTGTTCGAGTAAAAGACACATTACCTGGAGCTGTGGAATAATTATGTTTAAGGCAGGGGAAGGTATTTTGAATATGTACTTTGAGGCAGACAAAGGCAGCCTCATAGAAATATTGTTTGGTACTGATAGTAAATGACAGATTGTGTTTGGGATTATTCCAGAAAATTCTGGTACAGCACAAATCATAATTTTTCCTGCCAGGTGCATTACTTTCTCTCTCATACCACTGGGGATATTCAAAGGCATAATGCAAATGTGTAGTCCTCTAACTTCCAATTACTTACTGCCATTTTCAAGTAAGTATGCTGAGCCCTAAAAATCATTAAACACCAGAGAAATTTGTCATAGTCATCTACAAACATTTTTAGAAACACACCCCTCCCATTTAGCCACTATTTATAAGGGACCTAGGCTCAGAAAACTGAAGCTGACCCTTACAGTCATAAGTTCTGCTAAAGAATTTCATGAAGAAACTTCACCACTATAGCTGTACTCAGCGCAACTGGATTATAAAGAAAATGTCAAAATATAAATAAACTGGAGCTGTAACTCAATAATTTGAATAATTCTGAATTCCTACATTAAACATGACTAACAAAGCAATTGCTCATTTCAGCAGTCATAAAACAGTGGGAAAAATAAAAGTATGTTAGACATAGGACAATATGTACATTAATAATCTAAATGAAAAATGAAATTTCTTTGAAATAAAGCTAAGGACAAGAAATGATCTACGCAAAAACATGAGGTAATGTCTTCTGGGTGTTCCTTATCCTTACCTTATAAGTAATTAAGTTCACTGAGAATTTGTATTTGTAATACTCAATGTTGAATGTGATCATAATGTATACATAAAATGTACTAATAAAATCAATTAAAAATAAGTTCATAGGAACATTTTCCATTCAAATGCAGTGTTTGTTTTTCAATTCTTTATTTTCTTCCAATTTGCTTTTAGATATCTAGAAAGAATATTGTGTGAGTGGGACACATATGTCAGATTTTACATATTTACCTTGAAGGTAATAGTGAATTTGAAAAAGCCACAGATTGTTTGCAGGTTCTCCCATCAAGAAACAGAGTGAGCATGGCCATGTGATTTGTCAGGCCCATGTAAAATACAAACATCAGAAGAAGCAACCTAAAAGAATGTGTGTACGTCAGACCTGGTCCTCCATTACTGCTGTGGGGATCTGTTATCAGGTAAAAAGGCTGAGGCTGATTTGCTGGAGAGTGAGAGACATGGGGCCTGTTGTCCCATCATTCCCATTATCCAAAATCAGCCAGGGCCCACTGATCACAAAAGCATATATGGACACATGCAGCACTGTATGGACCACAGATGGAACACTCCAACTAAGCCAGGCCCAAACTACCAACCTACAGAATCACAAATAATAAGTGGGTGTTTAAAAAAGTCAACTCTGGCAGTACTTTGTTATGCAGCAATAACTGACTGATACAAGGATATACAAAGATAGTCAACAGTGACAATGCCTAATTTAAAGGAAAACAATTGGCTGAGTGTGATAGCTGAAATAGGAGGATTTCCACAAATTTGAGGCCAACCTGGGCTACATAGTGGGTTCAAGACCAGCCTGAAGTACACACAGTGAGACCCTGTCAAGAAAGAGAGAGAGAGAGAGAGAGAGAGAGAGAGAAGGAAAGAAAGAAAGAAAGAAGGAAAGAAAGAAAGAAAAAGAAGAAAGAAAGAAAGAAAGAAAGAAAGAAAGAAAGAAAGAAAGAAAGAAAGAAAGAAAGAAAGAAAGAAAGAAAGAAAGAGAATGAAAGAGGGGAGAGGGGGAAGGAGGGAGGGAAGAAGAAAGAAAGGAAGGAAGGAAGGAAGGAAGGAAGGGAATACAGTCACACAGATAAACATTTAGGCATTAGAGAACTGATAGGAAAGGTATTTTTAGGAAGGAGTAGACAAAGTTTTCCCCAAAGCATTGCAGTAGTCCATACCTACTTTCAGGCAGCTTTATCCAATCTAAAACAACAGCTTATGAATTGACCCTGGACTTCTGCTCTGTGGTGGCTTTGATTTGTGCCATCAAAAAACATCTGGTACAATAAAAATGAAACACAATTTTGGTAATCATTGACATATCATTAACACCTCAGTACACCCTTCAAGGACCTCTGTGGCCAAACCCACCCTATAAACCAAATGCATCTTCAAGCAGGGGATTGTAGCTCAGCGTAAGAAGCACTTGAGTGAGACGGGAAAGGACTTCATTCTGAAGACTTCAGATCAGCTTTGAGTTTACAGTGCTCTGGGATTTAAAGAGGTTGTGCATCAGTCTGCTTTAGGCAAACATAAGAGCTCTGCCTTCATTAAAACGGAAGCAATTTGGCCGGAGATTTAGCTCAGTAGTTCCAGCGCCTGCCTCATAAGCACAAGGCCCTGAGTTCGATGCCGGTAACCACATATAATGCTGGGCATGGTGACTCACACCCACCACACACATACCACAGTGCCGGCGTGGGCATGGTGGCTCAAGCGTGTAATCCCAACACTTAGGAGGCAGAGATAGGAGGATTGCTGAGTTTGAGGCTTGCCTGGGCCACATAGTGAGGTCAGGGCCAGTCTGAACTAAAAAGTGAGATACTATCTCACAAAAAAACAAAAAACAAAAACAACAATAACAAAAAAACAGAAGCAATTAAGCACTCAATGACTGTGACAACTTCCACAGAGTGTTTTCAAACTGACATTAATGGGTATGATTTTTTAAAAGCAATGGAAAAAATGCCAGGCATTGTCCCCAAGTTTTTATACAAATACAAATCATCGAAGAATTTAAAAAGCACACTGGTCTATAGCCATACCACACTGAATGTAGCTGATCTTGTCTGAAAAATCACAGTGAAGGCTGGGAAGTCTAGAAAAATATAGGACACACAGACAAACCTCCTTAATGGTTATGTAACTGCAATTCAGGATGCAGGCTATCATTAACCATGATGGATCTCGGCCATCCCTGCTAAGCGCACTGTTACAGAGTGTTCGGTCCTAATGTTTTGAGCCCCAAGTGGACCTTTGGGTAGTGACACTGATGGGAATCTTTGCTACTGATCCAGCCTTCTGGAAAAGAGCACGACTGAATTACACGATATCAAAGTGATCTCAAAACAGAGAACTAAAAATAACAAAAGTCAAACATAAAGAGAAGAACATTTAGGGGACTATGACATTTCCGAAACCAGGTGAAAAGCAACAACATCAAAGGAGTCCGTGGTATACAATAGTCAGTGCAGAAGGCTTTCAGGGATCCGGAGGCTAAGAAAAAATTGCTAGTAGACATTATAGAAGTGAGAGGCACCAATCAAGAGAAACTGCCTAAGCTGAAAGGTAGTGTGTCTATCATTTGGCTATGTCTGTATTTCTCCTCTGAGTCACAGGAAGAACAGCTTTTTTAATTAGGTGCCTTCAGTAGACATCAGGTCAAATGAAATCACAAGCTCCAGTCACAGGAGTCCTCAGCATCAATATCAAAGCAGCAGATTGCTGGAGCTCAGAGGGAAGTGAGAAACAGGAGACGAGGTCTGTCTACTCACAAGCAGTTCAGTTCCCTTTGGCTTAGAGCTGTACTCTAGACTGGGAAGTGCGAAGTTTTTGTCTGTTGGAGTTACTCACTGAGTTCCAGTCAAGGTCACCTTTCAAACCTGGTGTTCACAAGTGTGAGTGCAGTGCTGAGAGAGGGTTATCACTCCACGAGAACAATGGAGTGAATCCATAAGAAGGAAGCCAGCGTTTACTATAGGATTGGAACTCTGGTTGGTGGTTTGGGGTAGGGAGCATCCATGCTGGAGTAAACAATATGCCTGAGCATCTCAGTATCTCCTATTGATAGACAGAGAAGGTTAGTGCAAGGATAATGCTATAACTGCCAACTCACTGGACACTAAAAACTAAGACAGAAGGGAATGTTTAGCATCTTATATGTTGCACAGTGATCTTCTTAGAAATACAAATTAAGTGATCTTTTTTGTTTCACTTTATCATTGCTTCTGAGTGCTCCTGTATGATATGAGAGCTCCGTGAGATTTATAGGTCTTTTCATTCAATGGAAGACACCATGAACTATTTGTGAGCATCAGAACACCCCCTAATAATGTTAGGGTCTACTTGAAATGTCACATGAGCTCTTGATACCAGGGGCTGTTTTGCTCTCATCCAGTTCTTAGTGTCATAATGTTGTCCACATACAGACTTAAGTTTTCCTAGGCAGAGTAAGCACATCTTATGGTGAGTGAAGCCAACCTCCCTTGATACAGCTGCACCTACGCAAACAGGGCTTCTTTCTATGATCAAGACAGACAAGATTGGTATCATATCTTGAAGTATAAAACAGAAAGGCTATGACAACAGAATTAAGATCTGGGGAAAGTAGATCATATCTATATAACCTACAGCTCTCAAGAATAAAATGATTTGCAGATCCAGAACCCCCAAGATACATCCAACACAAAAATCATCTTCATCCTGGTGAACCTGGTAAAATTGTCTGGTTAACGAAAGATGTAAATTGTCTACCATCTGCGTCCAAGAAAGGAGCCAGTGCCACCTCCTCAGGTCTGCGTCTGGTATTCATGAGAGAGGGCTGCACATCTTCTTATCTTTGTAGGTGTAGTCATTTCTTTATGCTGTTCAACTGCTATTAAAATGCTATCAAGTTTTATCTTTAATTCTGCTTACAGCCAACACTGCCATGGGTACTGACGTTGCTGAGCCTGAATATAATAGTAGGAAGCAACACTAACTGTCTAATGGCCCAAATACCAGAAATGAAGCTCATAATTTAAAAAAAATAAGTATCTTAAATTCTTAGAAATATAATTCCCTTTAGGAAAAAGAGAAAAGCATTTAGCAAAGAAACAAAAACATTTCATTTGAGTGAAACCTAAACTTCCCTTTTTGGCAATGTTTGACACACCCGGATGAGGTAATATAATTAGCAGCCTTTTGGTGGAGAAAAATCAGCAGAGAACAGTGGTCAGGAATTGTCCCAGTTCTTGTCTTGAAGGCCACGGGCAATTAAGCTGATGGGCATCAGAGTTTTTTCAAGAAACAAAAGTCGATATATATTTCCATGTAAAAATATTGTAGCACTTTATATCGTAGCTACATTCAGCAGTAATATTTAAGGCCCATTCTTAACGGTTGAGTTGATGCCACTAACAAATAAACTTAGAATAATAAAGCCAGTGCATGAACCAGGGGCCAAAATCAACGAACTCAAGCAAACCAAGTGCCTTCCCACCAGAAGCTGCTTCTAGTATGGTCATCTGCAGTGTTCATTTCCCCAGTGCCATCTCAGGCACCAGCACTGTATGAAAACACCCAGCCTCTGGTGCCTACCCGCAGGGGCAGGGGGTGACCCTGGCAAGTGCCACCTCCTCATGTCTGCAGCAGCTCCACGAGCCCACTCTCTCCTGCTCTTCAGGTTTCAATTTCCAATTTTTTTTTTTTAATAGAAGGCCTATCACTTAACACTGTCACTGGGAGATAACACTTCAGGGATTACTCAGTGCTGACATTTTATTTTTTAGTAGTAAAACCCCATCAAAATTCCTTGGTCAGATAAACAAAAAATGAAGCTTGTAAAGAAAGCACCTGACAGATCTGATTTGCAATCATCAAAATGGCATTTTTTCAGATGGGAACTAATTATCAATCTGACATGATCACAATCTGCTATCAGTATAAACTGTGGCTCACTTGCTGTCTATAAAGACAATTCAGACTCACTGCTTTGCTGCTAGACACCGAATCTCACCCATTCTCACAAGATTCTTCTATTATGCAAAACGAGTGGTAAAGCAATTACATGCTCCAAAAGAGTAAGATGAGAAATTTCACATTCACAGACTTGTCATGTTCACCCCTTAAAATGTAAATTCTTGCCAGATGTTAAACTGCCTTTTTTATTTCATACAATGTCACCTAACGATCTGAGGAGGCATCCTCTGAAGGCCATGGCATGGCTTTCGAATCTGATGCCCCAGCCCAGGCAGAGCCCCAAGGCTCCCCCAGGCACTGCCTCCTCGCAGGTGACAGTATGGAGGACCACAGGTGACTACCAAGGAATATGGTCCATCGGGATGTGGGAAATGTTTTAGCAGAGGACAAAAGGAGGGAAAGGCAGAGCTTAATAGGGGCTATTTTGCCACTCTGTGGCTTGAAGGATGCAGTTGGAATCTCTGCAGTTGGAAAGATGCCAAGAAGGAGGCTGTATACAGCTCTCATTTAACCCTCTCAAAGTGCAACCCTCTCTGTTTCCCAGCGGAGGGAGAAGCTAAGGCCGTGAGATCCCTGTAAGTGTCCTATAGTCACAGTCAGTAAGCAGGGATCTCACAGACACGCATATATCCCTTCCACCACCCTCAGCTTCTCTTCCAGAGTGGTAAGAGAAGCACTGAGAAATAAATTTTTATACTGAGGATCATGCAAGATCCCTCACACACAATGAGAAACTCTACTTGGTGTTGTTAAGCAGCAACGTTTATCTTTAAATAATTTCGCTCAGTGTAAAGTTTTAGAAATAAACCAATTAAGCAGAAGGGAAATTTTAACACAGTTAAAAAAAGCAGTCAGAGGAGAAGGGGTGGAGATGATGAAGTTGTTTTCTCATCCTGTACTCTGATTCTTCTCTGTGGAGCTTCGCGGGGGGGAACAGAAGCCCCAGGAGTCAGGTGATGGAGCGCGGAGGGTTCCTGACGGAGCCTCTGCTTCCGATCCCTGCTGAAGGCAAGGAAGGCGCGTGTTGTGACATTTTGAATGGTGCTGGAACAGCAAGCCCATGAGTCACGCTGCAGGTGAGACTCTGCTCTCCTCGCTCAGTCGCTCAGTACAAAATCTTCCCGCCTCTCTGTGTTCCCAGCAGGGAAGGGCACAGCCCCGCACTGCTTCTTTCCTCAGCATGGATCCAGGCACATTCACCTTCATCCAGGTAGATAAAAATGGGGGCCTTGGGGCAGCTATTCACACACCACGAGGCAGAAAAAGGTAGTGCGAACCCAGGAAAGTGCTCTTGTGACAATCACAGACTTACAGAAAGGTCTTCACTGTAAGCACAGTGAAGAACCCAAAAGCATTACAGTGATCGTTACTCTCGTTGTCAACTTAGGCAGAATGTGGATCCCAGTTACTTGCTCATATGCTAATGTAGATGTTGCCTTGAGGGTTCTTTTTATATAAGATTAACATTTAAACCTGCAGAATCATTTATACTCGAATGTACCTTCAAGACATACTCATAAGTGAAATAAGTAGGTCACAGATGTGCAAATATCATAGTTTTTCTCTGATATGAGAAACTGAAGTTATAAATGTGTTCTAGAATGCATGATTGATATTGTGAAATAGTAAATATTCAAAGGGTAATGAGGCTTAGGGGTAAAAAGAAAAAATGTTAAAACAAAAAGGAAATAATGCTTGTGTATATGGGGGGAGGTAGGGTGGGTAGGGGAGGGGGAAAACGAGAATTAAGTTGTGTCATATACTGGTACAAATTCTCAATGTGGAGTGTAATTGTGGTGTGTATATGTAATGTACCAATAAAATGTACCAATAATAAATAAATAAATAAATAAATAAATAAATAAATAAATAAATAAATCTGCAGATTCACAATAGAGTAGATGGCCCTTGATAATGTGAATGGGCTTCATCCAATCCCTTAAAAACCATGGGAGCAAAGGTTGAGGTTTCAAAAAGAAGAAGAAATTCAGCCTCAATACACAACACAGAAACCTTGGCTGAGTTTCCACCCCACCAGCTTCCCCTATGGACTGTGGACTTGCCAGACTCCACAATTGCATAAGCCAGTTACTTAAAATAAACTCAAACTCTCTCTCTCTCTCTCATCCTAATGCTGTTACCACTATTACCAGGCAGCTTAAACAGCCCCTCTTCTGTATTTCAGAGCAGAAAGGAAAGAGGAGCTTGGCCAACTATCAATGCTTGCAAAAGCAGAGAATTAAGAGTCTATGTGAAAAAGGCTTTTCAATCTGTTTAAAATGCTTCCTTGAATTTCCTGCTAATGCCTTTGATTTGTGAGTATTAGACGTGTCCTTTGGTATATGTGCTGCCGAAGCGAGCACTAGACGTGTCCTTTGGATGTCCTAAACCAGGCATTAACACCACACAGCCAGGAGCACCTGGGCTGGAATCTAAGCTCAGCCCATGACTGGGGCTGTGGTGATAGGTGTGGGACCAAAGCTCCAGGGGTATTTCAGGCATCAGCATATATGTGGTCCTGGAAGAAGCAGAGCTGTGATGCTTCTGGTCCAAAACCTAGAGAGATGGTAGCTTACTCAATGGTGGTGTGGGGTTATTTGTCAAAACAAAGCTTTTTTTTTTTTTTTTTTTGCTTTTTTGAGACAGGGTCTCGCATTGTAGTTCAGGCTGGCCCTGAGCTCACTATGGTGCCCAGGCAACCTGCTGCGAACTCAGCAATCCTCCTGTCTCTGCCTCCCAAGTGCTGGGATTACAGGCGTGAGCCACCACGTCCGGCATTGTGGTATGCAGTGTTGATTGTTGGTGGGCCCGAGTCTCCACGCCCAGCATTTTATGTGGTTACCAGGGATCAAACTCAGGACCTTGCGCTTGCGAGGCAGGCACCGGAACCACTGAGCTAACCCTCCGGCCCTACAATACAAAGCTATTTTAATAGCATACTTCCTCCCACCTTTGAGAGGGAGAGAGACACACATAAGGATAATTAATACAGTCACATGTTGCTTAAGGATGGGGACACTACCTGTGCATTGTTGGGAGATTTTGTGGTTATAGAAATATCATACATATCCTAGCACAAGCCAAGACAGCTAGGATGTCATGTAGACTGAACATTCTTCTGGGATCACCATGGTCTCCTTGGACAGAAATATTCTTTGCAGTGCACGGTTGCATAATGTTGTAAAGATTATGAAAGTGATATTATAGTTTGTTGTGGGAACTCGAGAAAAGAAGCTGAGCCTCAGTAATGTGCCAGAGAAGATGGAGTGTTGGGGAGCCAGGGGTCAAGCAAAACTAGATGCAGGCCAGCGCTGTGAGGAAGCTATGTGTGAGGATTTATGCTGGGAAACATTCTAAACAGCCAGCTCATACAAGAATGGAAACATGGTCAGAATAGAAATGAGAGGAAAGGAAGAGCTGCCTATGCATTCTTCTCAGACAGCACCAATACTCCGGGAAGATACAAACTACTGTTAGTAATCACGTTGACTTCTGGGTATCAAAAGTTCTATAAGGGCCGGGGATTTAGCTCAGTGGATCTGACATCTGTCTGGCATGTGCAAGGTCCTAAGTTCGATCTGGGTGAGATGGCTCACACCTGTACTCCCAGCACTCAGGAGGCAGAGACAGGAAGACTGCCATGAGTTTGAAGCTTCCCTGGACTTCACAGTGAGTTCAGGGCCAGCCTGAACTACAAAGCAAGATCCTGTCTCAAAAAAAAATAAGTTCCATAATTAAAAATTAACATTATAAATGGAATGGACATTTGGAAAATAAATGATGAACTTTTGAAAGTTTCAGAGGAAGCCAGAAGTGTAACATACTGTGCATAGAGTAAGGATTTTAATAGATGACACAACTATAAGTGAATTGCATTGTGCTTTTCATGAACATCAGAATGGCAAAACCTATTCCATTAACTTAAGCACATAATAGTAAAAGAGATCTCACACTCCAAACACTCTAGAATGACTGATCGTAAATTGCTAAAAATAATTACCTGTTATAAGATTGAGCCGGTTGTAATTCCCACCATTTTGCTTTTTAGTATTTTCAAATTTTTGTAACATGAATGTGGATTGCTCAGGTAAAAGGGAAAAGGTATTTTTAAACCCTTCCAAGAGTAATTCTAAAGATGAAATGTGTTATAAAGAATGGAATTCACTTCTGTTTACAAGTATACCACACCCTGTGCACTGACATTTGCCCACATCCAGAAGAAACACTAGCAGTCACTGAAGACAGGGGAAAGAAAAGCATGTGGTCTCCCGGCAGTACCCACCTGGGTCACAGAGGCATTTGTAGCTGGTGCCCACGCTGCGGCAGGTGCCATGAGCACAGGGGCTGAGAGCACAGAAGTCCACCAGGTCTGCGCAGGCGGGACCTGTGAAGCCCGGGCTGCAGCTGCAGGTGAAGTGCACCCCATCCACGTAGCAAGTGCCATTGTTCTGACACGGTGATGAGGCGCAGGGGTCTACCTTCTCCTCGCAGGCGGAGCCAAAGTATCCTGCAAGGAAATGCAGAGGGGTTTACAAAGCTAAAATGTTTGCTGTAAAAACTGACAAGATCTGGAGTCCACAGAGCTTAAGTTTTCTCCTTTGTAAAGAGATAGATGATAAATTAATCTATAATAGTTTTCCGATATGTCCAAACTCAACAAAGTCATGAGAATATTTTCCTCTCTGTTGGTAAGCATATGTTGAGAAATTAAGCCCTGTGGTTCCATTTTTGTTAAAACATAAAGTATATGAGGGTGTAGATGTATATATGTGTGCACAGTATATATTTACATGCACAACTTAGACAGATATGAAGAATAAATTGATGGCAATTATGTAAAGAAACATAGGATTTGGGTTAGAGCAGGGCATTCTGCTTGATTTTTATCCATTATGTTGTTTATAAGGCATACTTTGAAATTTTTAAACTAAAACCGTACAAAATTGGAAATAATAACTTTTATTCTTTTGCCTTTGCTCTCCTCTCAGTTTACACAGTACTTGTTTTTTAAAGTTGGTTATTGTCATGGGTAAGTGCAAATGGTGCTGTGTATCTGTACAATATATGGCACTGTAGGATGAAAAGTTACTAAGCACTGACACTTGCTACAGCATGAATGAATCTCAAGACACTGTGCTAGGACAAAGATGCCCCCCACACACACAGTGCATACTGTACAATTCCAGAGAAAGAAAACTTGAAAATACACAAAGCAGATGAGAAGCCGCCTGTGGCTGAGAGGAAGACAGAGCAAGTGTGGCAGAAAGGAGCAGCCCACTGTGGTGGAAGGAAATGCCCTGAGGTTGGGCTGTGATGATGGTCACACAAGTCCACAATTAATGAAAACACGCCAAAGTGTATACATTGAAAGAACAAATTGTATGCTATAGAAATTGTACACTTGAAATGAATGCATTTTATATTATGTAAAATTATGTAAAGCAGTTAGATTTTAAAATCTATTTAGTTATTGTGTGATTTTTATTCTGATTTAATATTTCTTAAGACATATATGTATATGCATATACACGTAGATATGTGCATTTAACAATATTTTTGTAAAATTTATACTCTTTAATACTTAGTACTTAGAAAATTAAATGAAGATTATTTAAATTTTAACAAAACAAGTAATTTTACTCATGTACATTTCTTATTTTAATATTCCACTTCACTTTTCTTATTTTCATCTAAGTTTACATTTACTAATCTTCACAAAAAACTCCTTAACAATACTGACAGTTACACAGTTATAATGAAGGAGAGTGAGTACATAAAACAAGCAAAAATAGCTCCCAGATTTAATTATCTGAAGCACCATTGACAAATTACCATAATCAATTTGATATCACTCTGTGAGAAATAGAAAATTCAAAAGTTCAATCACATTCAACATTTTATAAGTTCAGGTTGCTTTTAAATTTTTGAAATCATTTTTTAAATGTACCACACAATCAGTTTCAATAATACTTGAATTCTCCAAAGAGACTCTTGGAAGTTCACAGTGGAATGTAACTGCATACTTCATGAGATGTGCTCCATTTTACTCTGATTGAAAAGAAAAAGGTTAAATGCTGCCAACACAGGACAATGTTATATATTACTATCATAACTTCACATTATTTTTTAAAAACAGGACTTAATAGCCGGGCATGGTGGCTCACATCTGTCATCCCAGCACTTGGGAGGCAGAGACAGGAGGATTGCTGAGTTTGAGGCTTGCTTGGGCTACATAGTGAGCTCAGGGCCAGCCTGAACTACAAAGCAAGACCCTGTCTCAAAAAAAAAAAAAAAAAAAAACAGGACTTAATACTTCAAATCTCTTAATTTTAGACCAAAATAGAATTATTTTTATTTGTATCTACAAAATGCAATGTAGCCTTTTGAAATATGAAATCTGATTTAATCAAGTGTGAAAATAAAAAACAATTAAATCTATTTTCTTAATCTGAAAAAAAGAAGCTTAGGAAATAAATTCAACTAATAACCTGGATTCAGTTAAAGGCTCAACATTTTATCTCGTGAGTTGTGGGGAAAATAAAAAAAGCACTGTAGATTTTGCACCAGACTATTAGAACCGACAAATTCAACAAAGTTTCAGGATACGAATCAACACGTAAAAACCAGTAGTATTTTATACAACATTCACAGACTTGCTAAGAAAGAAATCATGAAAACAGCCCCACTCATAATAGCTACCTCTAACAGAAATAAATAAAGCTAGGATAAATGTAAGCCAGGAACTGAAAGACCTCTATAATGGAAAATTATAAAATACAAATGAGAAAACCTGAAGAATACACACCAAAAAATGGAAAGATCTCCCACATTTGTGATTTGAAGAATTAATACCGTTAAAATGCTCACACTTCCTAAAGTGATGCACAGACCCAATGCTGTGGCCATCCAACTACCAGTAACAGTCATTAGGGAACTAAGAAAAAATATCCTAAAATCTATATGAAAACAAAAGACTCCAGTTATCTAAAACCATCTTGAACCTAAAGAACAAAGCTAGAGACATCATAATACCTGACTTCAAGACATCCTACAGAGTTGTAGTAACTAAAGGAGCATATTACATGTAGAAAAAAACCAGTAATAATCCAACAGAGTCCCCAAAATCAACACATACATTTACAGCCAACTGAGTTTAATGGAGGCACTAAAAACACACAATGGGAAAAAGACAGCCTCTTAAATAATTAGTGCTGAGCAAAAGACTGAAACTCAACCCCTTCTTTCACTCTATACAGAAATCAGTTCAAAGTTAGTCACACACCTAAATGAAAGATGAGAAACAATGAGACCACTCAAAGAAAATATAAGGGAACCACTTAAGACATCAGCAAAAGCAATGAGTTTCTGGAAATGAGTGCAAAAGCATAAGAAACAAGGCCGGAGGGCTAGCTCAGAGGTTCTGGCGCCTGCCACACAGGTGCAAGGTCCTGAGTTCAATCCCCGGAAACCACATACAATGCTGGGCGTGGAGACTCACGCCCACCAGCCATCAATACCACATATCACAGTGCCGGGCATGGTGGCTCACGCCTGTAATCCCAGCACTTGGGGGGCAGAGACAGGAGGATTGCTGAGTTCAAGGCTTGCCTGGGCTACATAGTGAGCTCAGAGCCAGCCTGAACTACAAAGTGAGACCCTGTCTCAAAAAAAAAAAAAAAAAGCATAAGAAACAAGAGTAAAAATACACAAACAGGATTACATAAAACTAAAAAGCTTCTGGACAACAAAAGAAGTAATAAAGAAATAATCTATGGAGTAGCAGAAAATATTCACCAACTGTTTATCTCACAAAAGATTATCATCCAGAGTATATAAGGAACTCAAAAATTTAACAATAAAAAGTGAGTCACCCTATCATATGACCCAGCCATTCCACTTCTGGGGATATAGCCAAAGGAAATTAATTCAGCGTGCTAAAGAAATACCTGCAAGTCTATATTTACTGTAGTGCTATTCATGGTTGCTAAGATATGTAATCAGCTGAGGTGTCCATCAAGAGATGAATAAAGAAAATGTGGCAGATAACACAATGGAATGTTACTGAGCCCTGTAGGAAGGAACCCATCATTTGCAGCAAAATGGATGGAATTGGAGGACAATATGCTAAATGAAATGAATCAAATACAGAAGGACAATACTGCATGTTCCCTCTCACATGTGGAAGCTAAACACTGTTGACTTGTATGTAGAATAGTTATGACCAGGGGCTGGGCAGTTCAGAGAAGGAGTAAAGTAAGCTTGGATAGAGTACCAAAACTCAGTTACAGAGAAGTTGTGGCTTGCAGCAGTTCAGTAGGATGACTTTGCTCACTATTATCTACCACACATGTCATGAATATCTAAAAGAGGGTAATTTCATACACAAAGAATAAAGATAAGA
>PVIC010014764.1:0-36126 GCA_004025085.1 Thryonomys swinderianus | reverse complement strand
CCTCCCTCCCTCCCTCCCTCCCTCCCTCCCTCCTTCCTTCCTTCCTTCTGACAGGTTCTCACTTTGTAGTTCAAGCTGGCCCTGAACTCACCTATGTAGCCCAGGTTAGCCTTGAGCTTACATAAGTCCTCCTGCCTCTGGCTCCCAAGTGCTGGGATTGCAGGTGTGAGCCACCATGCCTGGCAGTGTGGTGTGTGGTACTGATTTCTGGTAGGCATGAGTCACCATGCCCATCATTGTGGTATGTGGTTAACAGTGATCAAACTCGGGACCTTGTGCTTGCCAGGCAGGCACTGGAACCACCTAGCTAAGTCCCCAACCCACAATAAATATTCATAAAGAAACTATAGACTATACTTTGTTGCATTTGTCATGATACCCTAGCCATGAAAACTTAGCTTTGGCAGAAAAGTTAAGTAACCAGCAACCTTATAATCAGCTTCTGATATTTTGTTTTATCTTTGCTGTTTGAAGTTATATCTGTGAAAATGAAGCTATACCTGTGCCTCCACACTGGGAGAATGTGAACCCTGCAGTTCCCTATCAGGTAAAAGCAGAACTGACTAGTGGCCTATGGAGAAATTGGGAAGGACGCCTGTAAACCATGCAAATTTCTTTTTCCAGCTCATTTCTCTGCATAGTCAAACACATGAATATAATGAAGTTGCCAGTCTTTTTGGGAAAACAATGGATCGAAACCGAATCAAACAAATTCAGAGAATTCAAAACTTAGATTTATGGGAGTTCTTCTGCAGGTAAGATGTTTATAATCTGAACTTCTGCTGTCCCTAAGACTTATGTAGTCCTGGAGATGGTTGAGTATAGATGTTTTTTGTTTTGTTTTGTTTTGGTTTTGGTTTTGGTTTTTTGTATTAGTTTTCAGAGGCATAAACGTGTTTTCCTCTTGTCGTCTTTTGATGTCTCTCCACCCCCTTATCTAGCATTCTCAGGAAGTGGCAGAGAGCAGATCTATGAGTTAAGTCCAGACTGTATCAGGTGAAAGCATTCTTTCTTCCAAGATTGAGAGCTGAGTGTCCTGGCTGAATGGACAAGTCTCGCACCTTTGTCAACGTGACTTTGTCGGGCTCAGCCTTTTCCTTTGATTTCCAGAAATCTCTGGAAACACTTTTGAATTTATTTTTGAAAAAAAATGCACTGTCTTGCTTATAGCCATGGGCTTGTTTTAAAGAACACATACCTTCAAGTTTCCTGCTAACTTTAGACTTTTACGTTGTAAAATTTTAATTCATTACTAGATGTAGATTGGAAAAGATTTCCCAATGTATACTTAATCTAGAAATAAATATTATAGACAATATATAGGTTTTATTCAAATTAACTTGTGCCATATTTTAAAAACAGATATTACTTTAACTTAGATATTTTTAATTTTTGTAGAGATTTTATTTCTAATTTTATTATAAGCTATTTTTTTACTTAGAGAAATTTAAAACAGGCGTAAGTAGAGACTAATATCACGAACTTCATGTACTAATCCTGATTCAGCATTTATCAATATTTACCACACATAATCTATCTCCTTTCTTGTTACTGTTGTTGCTAAAGTATTTTAAAGCAAATTTCAGGCTGTAACTCATTTCCTTTTCATGTACTTGAGGACTAGGCTGATTCTGATTGGTGATGATAAATGGGATTCTTTCATGGTTTTGGCTGGCTGATATACATATTTGACCAGCTTTAGTATATTCTAGACAGTAGTTACAGTGCTGTATAGTAAAAAAAGGAGCTGTCAACATGGGGTTTTTTTCTTTTCTTTTTTTTTGAGACAGGGTCTCGCTTTGTAGTTCAGGCTGACCCAGGCAAGTCTTGAACTCAGCAGTCCTCCTGCCTCTGCCTCCTGAATGCTGGGATTACAGGTGTGAGCCACCATGCCCAGCACTGCGGTGTGTGGTACTGATTTCTGGTGGGCATTAGTCACCACACCCAGTATTGTTGTTTGTGGTTCCTGGGATAGAACCAGGGACCTTGCGCTTGCTAGGCAGGCTAAGAACACTGAGCTAAATCACCGGCCAGCTTGTGGTTTTTGTGATGTTGTGTCGTTAGGCCAACCCAAGTCACTTTTTTTTTTTTTACAATAGTGAATGATTCTCTTACAGATGAATCCTCTTCTTCTGGCTTTGCTTTGATTTGATTTTCTTAGTGAAAGGATAGTTTTCTAAAATGAGTGGATAAAAATGTAATTTCTTTATTGTGCTTTTTGATGGTACCTTGAATTGTATCTAGGTAATGCTGAGCTATATCCATGTCCCTTATTTTCTTTTTTCTTTTCTTTTCTTTTATTTCCTTTGTTTGTTTGTTTGTTTTTGTTTTTGAGATGAGTTTTCAATCAGTTGCCTAGAATGGCCTCAAACTTGCAGTCCTCCTACTACCTTAGCCTCCAGGTTCCTGGGTTACAGGTGTACGTCTCTGTAGTTGATGAATTCATGACCCATTGTTTTTCTGCTGTTTGTTCTTGAGGTTTGGGGAGTAAACCCAAGGCCAGTAGAGCTCTATGGCTAAGTTACCATCTCAGCTCTAATTCATTACTTTTTTTTGTTTTGTTTTGTTTTTTTGAGACAGGGTCTCACTTTGTAGTTCAGGCTGGCCCTGAGCTCGCTATGTAAACCAGGCAAGCCTCAAACTCAGCAATCCTCCTGTCTCTGCCTCCCAAGTGCTGGGATTACAGGCATGAGCCACCACGCCCGGCGTCTAATTCATTACTTTTAATGGGGCCTCTAAAGTGAAGTCTGTATAGGTTTCTTTTGCAGTTTGAATTCTCAGTAAAAGTCTAATAGTAAAAATTTAGCACAGGATCCTTAAAGCCTTTTATACTAAGTATCTCATTGAAAGCAATTCTACTCTAGTGATCCCTTTCCTGATTTTACATAATATGAGCCCATGGAAATGAAATTTGTGTTGGTAAATGAACTTGTTACTTTCCACAACCACTCAGAATCCCAAGTCTTACTCTAAGGACAGCCCGAAATCTCCCCAAGAACATAATAATGGTGCTGCCATATAAGCTGTGACTCCCCACACAGGCAGGCAGGCCTGTGTGAGCCCATCTGGAAGCAGCTCATTCCCTCAGCCCCGCCCCACCTTCCTTTCTTCTTTTCCACCTGTACATGAAGGGCACTGTTCTGGGCACCTGAGGTCTGGTGGTGGGCAGGACTGGAGGTCAGACAAGGAGCCAGGCCGCCACCACCAGCTGTGCTTGCCCGTCACCGAAGGAGGCTCCTGTCCACCCTCACCAGAAAGTAGGTTATGTGTGGTGTCTGAGGTCAGAAGAGGCACTTCTGAAGCCTGGCGCCATTTCAGTAGACACAGCAGGATGGAGAAAAGACATCCCAGGCACTGGGAGCACTGGGGCCAAAGTCTGGGAACACGGAGTTGGAATTGCAAATGCACAGAAACTTAAGGTGAACAAGGAGGCTGGAAAAGTGGCTAGAAAGCAGGGCCCAGAGGGTTTTCTAATCATTTGCACCACGGGGTGGCAGTGTGATTTTTTGCAGTAGCTTTAGCTATATTGAATTGAGCTGATCCAGAGTGGAAGTCAGAGAGTTAGCAGGTGCCAGTGATGCAGGCTTTTATAAATTGAGCTGAGGGACTCAGATTTGTAGTTTGTTTGCTTGTTTTGAGAAAAGTCGAGGCTGACCGTGAACTCTGTAACTCAAGCTGACCTTAAACTCGCTATCTTCCTGCCTCAGCCTCTTGTGTGCTGGATTTGCGGACATTTGCCAGCGTGCCTTGGAGGAGTTTAAACAAGAGAGTGATAAATCTAATTTGTATTTTAAAAATTAATATGAAGCATTGTTTCTTGTTTGGGAGTGCTTTTGCCCACCAGAGGACATAAGATGATGGCTGGAGACATTGAGCTGTCAGGGGAGACAGTCCTCACCCTTCTGCTTTCCCCCAACACCTTCCACATCATCAAAAAAGTCTGTCTTTGGTTTACTCTTTCACTTATATTTGGTTCCTCATATAAGAGAGACAATGTGATGTTTGAGTCCACCTCGTTTCACTTAAGAGAATGGTTGTACCATCTCTCCGTTTTCCTGAAAATGATGTGAATTCTTCCCTCTGGCTGAATAAAATTTCATTGTGTATAGTGACACATTTTCTTCTTTTTTTTAATTCTTTATTGGTACCTTTTATATACAGCTCACAATCACACACAACATTGGGGAATTTGTACAGTTTATGACACAAGTTAATTCCCACATTTTCACCCACATCCCTACCCACCCACAACCCCCTACCCCTTATATACATGCTCTTTCATTTTCTTTCCAAATCACATTTATTCTTCCCCCTCATTACATTCCCACACCAAATTCCCTTTGGATATCTCCTATTTTACAAAAATTATTGTACATTCTAGAACTCATTTACATATACAGGTTCTCATACCAAAGACAAGATATGGTATTTGCATATCTATGATGTATTTATTTCACTTAGTGTGTCCTCAAGGTCTATCCATTTGTACATAAAGAATGAAACTTGTCATTCTTTATGGCAGAGTAATACTCCATTTTATTAAAAAGCCACATCTTCTTGGGCCGGAGATTTAGCTCAGTGGTTCCGGCACCTGCCTCTGCCTCTGCCTCTGCCTCTGCCTCTGCCTCTGCCTCTGCCTCTCCCTTTATGTTCTATCCAGCCCACAAGCCTATTGACTGGTGCCACCCATCCCTAAAGTGAAGCTTCCATTACTCAGAACTCTGATAAATCCATTGGGTAATCATATACCTTTCGTTCATATTCCACACCATGATCCAGCCAGCTCTGAAGAGCACAGAAGGCTTAGCAAATAGATACCAGCAGTAACAGCCCTGGAATGAACTGAAGCAGGCGTCTGGTAGTTATCTCTTGGAAATGTAAGGGGAGAGGGTTATCTCTGACATCTTTTTAATGAAATATTCCCAAAGCAGAAATATACCAGTTTATAGATACCCATTTGCCTACTGATCAGGCTTAAAATTTTAATGTTTGTCATATTTTCTTCATCTTTGCATCGTGTTTGTTTGAAGATACAGAGCATTACAGATACAGGCAAAATGTTTACCCCTTCCCATCCTGCTCTACTTCTTTCTTCCTATGTTAACTACTGTTTTCTTGTTGCTGAGACAAAATTCACAGCACCCAAAGTTAAAGGGGAAAGTGGTTTACATGGCTTACAGATCGTAGAGGTTTCAGTCCGTACTTGGCTAGCTCCAACACAGGGATGGCAAACGGCCTTGCAGAGAAGCAGCATGGCACACACAAGGTAGCAAAGGCAACAAGAGTTTAACAGCATCTTTCTGCCCCTTTTATCTTACTTAGACTACTGGAATTGGGGTGGTGCCAAAGTAAACACTCACACATTTAGTAATCACCCGCCCCATGCCCAGTGTCACACATTCCAGATACTACCACTGAAAAAGAAAGTCTCACCTCATCTGCATGAGTCTTTAGGGGACATCTAAACACAACCATAACACCTCCTAACTGGTGGAATGCCTTCCTGTCTATATTTTTTATTTTTTACTACCTGTGTATGTATGTCTATGTAGTATACAGCCTTATTTTGAGAAATACTTGTTTTATGAGATTCTTTCTGCATTTAGCCTTATAATCTAAATTTACTAATCTTGTTCACACAAATCTTGTTCATTATTTTTCAATTTTATATGCATATATATAACTGTATAGTTTGGTTTTCTATGTATTTTAAGCTCTCGATTTTTGTTTTTTGTTTTTTCTGTTATAATCAGCCCTAGATTGAATATCCTTTTATGAGTAGAAGAGATTTGTCCATTGGAAAGACTGTTAGGCTGGATGGTTTAGTGTTCTCCAGATTCAAGATTCATTTAAATTCATCTGACATTTTGTAATCTCTGAAGATAAAAAATAATACTATGTAGTCCCAGTCCAAATAATTAACTGTCTATGGGTTATGTGAACTTTGTACTGTTTGCTTATAGTCTCATTTGTAGGCCCCTGTAGAGCTTATCTGGTTTAGGCAGTCAATTACTTTTACCAGTATGGGCATAATCTGGGATATCTGTACCTATTGGTAAGATTTTCTTCTTTTCTTTTCCCTTAGTATGGGGGGCCAAACCCAGGACACATGCTGGGCCATGCTTTGCCACTAAGATAATCCGCAGCTCTTCGTAGCACACTTTTTGACCTTTACTCAGTGTTGACTAATGATTTTTGATGAGGTGAATTATGTGTTGTCCAAGAGGATCCAAAATTATTTCATTTCTAGAGTTTCTTTATCCACTTATGACATATTAAAGAAGTATTTGTTCTCACATTTTCTGATGAACATTTTTAAAAACTTAATAAATGCCACTTATGGTTTATTTCTGTGTGTGCTATTGTGTCTGTGTATATTGTGATTTTAGGAAAAAGGCTCAACTCAAGAAAAAAAGAGGTGTCCCTCAGATTAATGAACAAATGCTATTTCACGGAACCAGCAGTGAATTTGTGGAAGCGATTTGCATTCATAACTTCGATTGGAGAATAAATGGTATACATGGCGCTGTCTTTGGAAAAGGTAATTACCAGAATTCAGTTTACCAGGGTCTAAACTGAGTCCAAAGGGAGAGTTTTCTCTCTTTAGTAATCATTGATTATTTTCCAATTCAGGGACTTGGTAATAGTTAAAAGTTGCCGTATTGGGTTCTAGGCATGTACTCAGAGCTTTTGAGCCACAGAAAAGTCAGTGTTTATACATACAGGGTGAAGTGAGATGTTGCATTTCTATAAGATTAAGTAGCTTCCCAAATTCCAGTCACCCAGGTGGAGTACGTCCATGCTAGAGACTTTTGCATTGGATTTAATTTCTGTACATAAGTCCTTTCTATGAGCCTATTACACGGAACTGCTTTCTGGCAATATAGAGAGGATGATACAACAAGTTAATCGTATTATACACCACTATAATAAATGTTTTTATTTTGTTTTCTTTTTCTTTAAAAAATGATAGGTAAGACTCTTAGGGGGCAGTAAAGAATACTGGGGAGAAACTTCTAATGTGAAAGTTCAGGTTATCTAATTTATGCCCACAAATAATAAAGGAGAAAGATGGGAGCAAAGGGATTTGTTCTTCTCATCCTCCCATGGAACCCATCCATACTGTATTGGGTGAAGATGGGACTTTGCAGTTCATGTGCAGAATTAGTTAGAGCAGATCTTCCCTTAATGGTGCTGTCTCTCCTGTCTACCCCTTAGGAGGGGCAGAGTTCTCACGTACTCTATAGAGTTGCCATGTGTAGGCAAGTGAACCCATTAAAATACTCCTGTCGAATGCTCAGGCCTGAGTATCTGTTAGGCAGCTTTCTGTTACTAAAATACCTAAGAGAATCAACTTCAAGAGAGGGGGGTTTCTTTTGGCTTTGAGTTTCGGTCCATGGTCGGTTGGCCCTGTGCTTTGGGCCATGGTAAAGGCAGACGATGACAACAGGGAGGGGCTAGCAGAGTGATCTCCCTTTGTGGCAGCTGGGAAATGAAGAGATAGAGAAGAAGATGAAGGTTGTATCCTTCAGGGCACATCACAGTAACCGAGACCTCTCACGAGGCCCCACTTCCTAAAGCCTCTACCGTTGCCGTAGCTCCAGGCTAGGAACAGCCTTCACCACACTGGCCTAGCAACAGCTTCACAATATCCTGGAAATCTGCCACGACATAAAGTTGTGTTATTTCTGGGATTATTATTGACTGTTAGTCTGCATCATAGAAATACTGCTTCTTTGGGTTTGAATTCATATCTGTGAAATGCAGTTTTCCATGTGCTCTCCTGACCTTTGTTGGACGTAGGACACAGGGAAGAGGGGACACTGGGAGAAGGAGATAGAAGTTGGAAGAAGGTCAACATGGTAAAAATCCAGGTCCTCAACCCCCGGCAGCCAAAACAACAACAAATTTCAGACCCACCCTTTTAATCCTGGAACACTTTTAATGTTTTTTATTTGTTGGCTTTCTGTGGGAGATTCCCACTGTCTGGCTAGGTGGAGGTAGGGAAGTGTATTGGAGGGACCTGGCTGACACCCACACACCTATGCTCTGCCAGGCAGTCTGCACACAGCTGGTCCCACAGGTGGAGTTCTCTTCCTTAGGGAAGTGTATTGGAGGGACCTGGCTGACACCCACACACCTATGCTCTGCCAGGCAGTCTGCACACAGCTGGTCCCACAGGTGGAGTTCTCTTCCTTTAGGGTCTGTGGATGAGGAGAGTTCTCACATTTTTGTTACATGATTCATGTGTCAGTTCTCCTGACAGTTAGAATGTTTCTGCTTATGTTTAATATGTTCTTAGGAGTAATCTCAGCTCTCTTTGGTCCTTTTTGTTCAAGGAACCTATTTTGCTAGAGATGCTGCTTACTCCAGCCGCTTCTGCAAAGATGACATAAAGCACGGAAACACATTCCAGATTCACGGTGTCAGCCTGCCACAGCAGCATCTGTGTAGAACGTACAAATCTATGTTTCTTGCTCGGGTGCTAATTGGAGATTACATAAACGGAGACACCAAATACATGCGACCCCCTTCCAAAGACGGGAGCTATGTGAATTTATATGACAGCTGTGTGGATGATACCTGGAATCCAAGGATTTTTGTGGTTTTTGATGCCAACCAAATCTATCCTGAGTACTTGATAGACTTTCATTGATTTCAGCTCCAGTGGTCAAGAGAGTTTTGTTCTTTTTTGCAGGAGGATTTGCTCTCTTATCATCTAGCTACTAAGTATTAAGTATCTGATACTTTTGAATCAGATATGAAAACAGTAGCTTCCACATAAAAAGACATGCTGACTATAAGGTTGGTTTTCTGTTTCATTTTCTGTTACTCATCGTCTTAACTATTAAAAGTTAATACCATTGCCATTTTAACACAAAGGTGAGCGATAACATTAAAAATCAAATCGGCTGAGTCTCATCACCATGGTTATGGAGTATTTATGTTTTGCACGAGTGACAGGAATAATTAATGAACTTACTTATCTACAGTATATATTCAGAAAATAAAAATAGAGGCAAATATATCTCTTTAGAGAAAATGATCTTTGATAAGTTGAATTCTGGCATTTTGGGCTACCAATCAGCCTATTGTTTGGTTGGTCTTTGAAGGAGAGATACAAACCCTGAAACAGCCTGGACCCTTTAAGAGAAATAAGAAACCAGGACATTATTTGCAGTGCTAGGTAAAAAATCAGAGGAGAGAATCAAAATAGAGATTCCTGATTCCTGTTCCTTCGGAACCACTGGCTACAGCCTCACACTTGTTCTGTCATCTCTTTTGTCTCTTGTGTCTGAAATGACAGTTACTGCAGACTGATTTACCCATAGTTCACCCTCCAGGCTTCTCTAATTCTTGCACTAAGACTTGGTGTGCAAGATATCTATTTCATCTTCCAAGTGCAAACTTATGTATTGCTTAAAGTATTTGTTTTCCCTTTGTTTTAGAATCCCCATAGTGCTTACTTCTAAAATGTTTTTATCCGCCCCTACAACACTCACAGTTATTTAACAGCGATTTCAAAAATTCACATTTCTCCATTGGAATAATTGCAGAAAATATGGAATGCTCAAAACAACATTGGGTTATCCTGTAAGGGTAGCACTAGCCACCTTGTAACTCTTAAATGGCTAGATAGAATAATTCATTCTTATACTTAGTGGACCTGTATTTGCTATCTGTTAAGTTGCTCTGCTGTAAGGAAGAATAAGCAGTGTTGGCCCAGCTTAGTACCTGCACGTGTTCTAGCAGAGACTGGACAACATTTGTCAGGATTTTATACTGTAGTTGAAGTGCTGGATGAGGGGTTCCCAGATGATTGTTGGGATTTTCCCATAATTCTCTCTGAAAAGTAGAACACTTGTACCATGCCATTCTCAGAAGATATTTTTATCACTTTTCATAGTACTGACTTTTCTCTCCAATACCCTTAACTCAGTTTTGCCAGAAACTTAGTGAACACTATTTAACTTTCAGAAAATGTCCATACCCATGTTGCTGTTCAACCATCTGAGTTGGGGAGGCACCTAGAAATCATAGAATAAAATGAAAGAGTGGAATAGAATTAGTGATGATAATTCTCTTAAGTGCCGTATACCATCAGATTTTCATTAGAGCCCTGAATATGTGTGATTCTGGGATGGGAAGAATAAGTACACAGGAAATTGCTTACACAATACTTTGAAACAAAATAGCAACAAAGATTTCCTGACTCGTGTGCGGATTCATTGCCAGTTTAGATGAAATGCTGGGAATATTTAGAAAAAGCACATCTTAAAAACATGCAGTGGTCATCATGGAGGCAAAGCTACACAAAAGACTGGAGATTAATTTGCAAAGCACAGTGTTAGACACTTTAGGAATTCAGATTTTCAGAATCTTTTTGTTCTATTTGTCGTTTATGTAAAAATGTTGAAATAGTTGCCCTTTTAACATGGCTATCTCCTCCCACCCAATTTAATATGCATATCTTTCTCAGCTCTTCAATAACTGTTGGCTTATTTAGGAGTTGTTTTTCTTTTAGACATGTGCAGATCTTGTCTCAAGGTGACTAGGAGCCGCAGTTAAGTGTTTGAAGGCAGTCTGTAGAATCTGAGCCTGTGAGTCTGGTCTCCACGGTAAGTAGGGTGCACTGCAGTCACTGTTGTAAGACAGTACTCTGCTCTTGTTTGTGTCTGAGAATGTGCTGCCAACTCCCTTTTTATGAGAAGAACTGATTTTTGGTACCTATTTTAAAATATAATGGTGTAAAGTTACTGATGCTACAGTTTCCTTTGTTCTGGTCACATAGTCAGTTTATAGTGAAGACCGGACACAGCCATCTGCCATCCTTCTGTCTGGTCACCACACAGTGTGGTGAGGAGAGTGAAGAGAAAGCACTCCAGAGTAATGAGAAATGATTTTTAAAACTCTGCATTAAATAAATGGCAGCTGGTAGTGACTTTCCTCTTTTACTTTGGGGAGTCTCAGAGTAAAAAATAAATGTGTTTTTAAAAACACGTGGCTAAGACTGTCATGAGCAGGAAGGTTTTGTTCAGTGCTTTATTTCATTTTAGACCATTAGTGGTGAAGACAATAAAGAATCTTGAGCCATTTTGAGTATATGAATATGCTGTTTTTATATTTGGTGATTAAAGATCTATAGTAAATCTCGATTGTCTATATGTGGCATATTGTTATTTCTGTGATTTCTTTGTCTCCACCTCTCCTTGGATTATCTGCCCCTAAGTTTGCAACTCTGAGGTCATGGACTGCCCAGTAGTCTGCTTCCCATAAACTCTTCTGTACCCACGTGCACAGGGGGGAGCCTCTTATTCTCAGTCTGAGTCATCATAAACAATGGCTGATCAAATAGCCTTTTTTTTTTTTTTTTTTTTTGAGACAGGGTCTCGCTTTGTAGTTCAGGTGGCTCTGAGCTCACTATGTAGTCCAGGCAAGCCTCGAACTCAGCAATCCTCCTGTCTCTGCCTCCCGAGTGCTGGCATTACAGGCGTGAGCGACCACGCCCAGCACTGTGGTCTGTGGTATGTGGTATTGATTGCGGGTGGGTGTGAGTCTCCATGCCCAGCCTTGTATGTGGTTACCGGGGATTGAATTCAGGACCTTACGTTTGTGAGGCAGGCGCTGGAACCACTGAGCTAACCCTCCGGCCCTCAAATAGCCTTTTGAGAAAATGGCATGCTTGGTTTGCTTTTGAGAGTTCCAAGTCAGGTCAAGGCCAGACTCCCGCAGGCCCTGTCCTGTGGGCTGCTATGGCTCAGAGGCACAGCTATGGAGGTTCTGGCCGTGCCCTTCTCTAGACACACTTCTGAGGAGGCCCTCCATCCCTAGCTGCTGATCATTCCTGTTGGCGCAAGTTAAACTCTGCATTTTTCTTTCAGCTTCTATTGGTAGAAAAGGAAGGTCAAAGAATATCTTAATTTTAGAGTTGAGAGAAATAAGGGACAAAAATGACTGCATATTACCAGTGGACACAAGTTTTCCGGTCCCTCTCCCTCTCCGCCCCCTCTCCCCCTCTCCCCACCTCTCCTTCTCTCCCCTCCCCCCTTCCTCCCTCCCTCCCTCTCCTTCCCCCTCCCTCTCCTTCCCCCTCCCTCTCTTCCTCCGTACTGAGAGGAGAACTCAGGGCCTCGTGCTTGCCAGGCAGGCATGGTGCCACTGACCTGAATCCCTAGCTCATGTTTTCCACTCTTTAAACCACGTCTCAGTGAATCTAAATGTTGAGCTCATCATTAACACACGTGATGAAATCGGGCTTTGACTGGGAAGTGTGACAGTCATTTTGTTCACAGGCCATTCGGGGAGTTGAGATCTTTTGGGGTGCCAAGAACAATCTCAGAAACAGTGTCTTGATGGCCCTCAATGCTCTTTCATCTCCAGATTTTCTTTTTTCCTTTGAGGAGGATGTTTTATTTTTAAATAAATATTTTCTTTCCTTAGTCAATTTCTAAATGAAATTATAATTCTTGTAAAAGAGAAAAAGAAAAATAGCAAAGAGGGGAAAAACAAAAGCACTGTAAAAATTATTTATTTCTTAAGAGATGGGGTCTGCAACCCCTGGGTTCAAGCAGTTCTTCTGCCTCAGCCTCCTGTACCAAGCATGTTCCACTGAGCTCAGCAAAAACTGTTTTGGGCTAGAAACTTTGGCACAGGGATTTTATTTGTTTTTGTTCCTTTGCACCGTATGCGGAAGGAGTTTTGGTATGAGACAGCTGCCTCACTTCTCTGTGAGTAATTTTTTGATATTGCTTGGGAAACACAGAAGAAGGACACATTTCAAGGACGTGCAAAGTATGCAGTTATTTTCGGGTGTCCGGTTAGTGTGAGTGACGTGGGCAGGGAGAGGTGAGCCGAAATACCTAGGAGAGGAGTTCAGGCTTTGTCTTCTCACCTTCACTTGTCCCCATAATAGTTTGGTCTTCTCGGAAGGTTTGAGGGTGGTTGGAAGGGGGAAGGGTGGCTGGAAGACAAGGACAGAAGTGGCTGGAGGGAGAGAGAGCTCAGAGCTCTCCCGCCACTTCCCACACTGAACGAGCTTGCTGCTCTCGGTAGTAGGTTAGGACCACTGGGTGCTTCCTCACTTTATTTCATTTCTAGACTGTTGAAAGCCTCTGGCTGTGCAAGTGCATGATCCTTTTCCTCAGCTTTCTTTGCTTGGCTCTCCCTTATGAGCACAGCAGGCTAAAAACTGGCTTCAGGTTGAACTCTGGCTGTCTGGCTATGTGTTTGAGGACTTAGCATTGGTCTGATTCATGTTGAGGTTGGAACATGGATTTTATGCAAAGTCAGTGGTGTTTCCTCCAGTATCTTGGCTTTGCCAGGCTCTCCGCAGGTGCTGCTTCTGACGGTGCAACCCATGTGGACCTGAATCTAGCTTAGAAGAGCCACGGCTCACAGTTCACCAAATCATTTTCGCAATACTGATTGTGAGTCCACATCATACTCCTAGCTTTCTGTCCTTTTTAGAGATACCTCTTCTCGGAGGGCTCGTTTTGCTGCAGTATCTCCGATGTCCTGAGGAAGCCGCAGGTAGCATCAGCCGGTGTTTGCTTGTATCTCAGGCTCAGCAGTCAGAAGCATTTGCCCAGATTGCCCCATTGAGACCCAGCACCACCCTGGGAGCCAGTGGGTGGGAATTCTGTTTCTGCTTTTGCCATTTGAATGTGTGACCTTTGATAACTCACCAGAGGGGAAGGTGACATTGGTGACAGACCAGTGAGACTTCTTCAGAGAAAATATCCCAGCAGAGCTCAGCCAGATTTCTCTAGGCAACATCTGCCCTGACAGAGCTTGAGTCTGAGTTAAGAAAATACTAAGAGGGGTCATAATGCATTAAGTCAAAGGAGGCAAAGGCTCCAGGCAGGAAGGAAAAGGATCCACTCCCTTCCATTCACTGCTGTGGTTTCCTGGGTGCCAGGCAGCAAACCAGTCAAGCACAGCTCTGTTGTCGTGGGGAGTCCAGCCTGGCAGGGATGCAAGGAGGACGTGCCGACTGTAGGAGGGGATGTGCCCTCAGAGAGCTGGGCGAGGAGTCAGAGGCAGCTTTCCGGGAAGCTGTGTTCAGATGTTCATGTGTCAGAGGGGACATCCACATGTGTCAGATGAAGGACAGTCAAGTCCTTTTGGCCACACCCATCGGTACCATACCGGGCTTTGGGAGAATGGAAGAAATAAGCTATGGATAAAGGCAAGTTGGACTTTTCATCATTAAAACTCAGCATGGCGACATCAAAGCCATCAAGATGTCTTGCCTCTAATGAGGCTGAGGCCCCCGGGAACCTGGGGGTGCATGGAGAGAGCAGAAGGAATTGTGCAGAAATCTGTATCGTATGCTAAGAGAACCAAGGTGCTCACTAGGTGGAGAGGTTTGTGCTTGCCTCAGCACCCCTCAGCACACAGCCTCCTGTGACCTTGGAACCCTGTTTAGCAAAGCACGAGCTCTCGAGTCACACATCCAGGCTGTGCTGTGTTTCCCATCTGCGCCATGAGACAATGGTGAGGTAATGACCATCAGAGCGCAGCTGTGCGACTCGATTGCACAGGCCTGTGTGTGCCAGTGGGCATGTTGGCATGGGAAGCCCTCCCCTTTCAGGACAGTTCTGTACCTGGTCACCCTCAAAAAGCCAGGATTCATGCTGCCCTTGGAATTAATCTCTTTCAACCAAAGCCTGTCAGCAGCCACTCATACACATTAAACAGGTTAGATTTGGTACTACAGCAAGTACATATATTGGAACTATGAGTGTTCTCGTAAAAGGAACTTGAAGTTTTGATGGGATTTAGCTTTGGTTCGGAAATTTGGGGAAGACCTGGGGAATCTTGATTTCACTACAGACTGGATTTGTGGGAAAGCAGGCTAATTCTGATGATGCATGTAATTTCCTTAGGGAGACCAGCTGAGGACAAAGTGTGATTGGTAAAGGAGGCACAGCCACTCATAGCTCAGAGAAAGGGTATTCTGTGGATGACACATACTTCATCGGCATCTGTGCTTACACAAAATTACAGAGTGGCCTTGCCCTGTCGCACTCTTTTGCAGTCTCAGAGTAACCTTGTCTGCAGCAGGTTTTCAGTGAGATAGTTCAGGATCACAGAGCAGCGTTAGCTGAGGGCCCAGCCTTTCTCTAGAAGTTAGGGGCTCTTGTTTGCCTGCTTGTCGCTTTGTGAGCTGGCTTTCCCCTTTGGCAGAGACCAGGTCAGTAACCCATTCATTCAGCAAACAGCACTCTCTGCTCTGCACCAGCCATGGTGGACTTCAACTGTGGGACCCAGCCTCCCAGAAATCAGGGCTAGGACTTTGACAGGGGCTTTAGAGACTGCTCCAGCCCCCATTCTGCTAATTAAATGCTTTCTCTAACTTTCCCACAGAGCCCTCCAGCCTGTGTCTGGTTATTCCCAGTGACAGGAAACTTCAACTGATTCACCAGTGGTGCATGTTAAAGCACAGATTTGCAGCTAGTTCCTTGGTCTCTGTCCCAGAATATTCCAGATGTTGGTCCCCACAAGTCCTCTGCAGCACTTGACAGAGTGGACCCTGGGCTCCCACATTTCATTGCTCCACTGCCTACACTTACATTATTCTCAGAATATTGTGTTTCAGTGTATAACTTCATATGGACTGCATTTCCTGTACATCTTTACTGCTTCGGTCTATTTGGTCAGAAGATGGGGCAGATACTGTGTTATTGAGGGTTTTTCTAGGTTGGTGTCCGCCAGGTCCATGTTGCTGTATGTGAGAGGAGCCACTAGAGGGCACCATCGTGCTTCATATGGGCACAACAAAACAGGCCTGTGCTCCTACTTGAATTTAGATACCTAATCAGTCACCGCCCTGGGAAAATACTCCTAGATAGATATTCATCCCACTTACAGTAATGGCTGGAGAAGTAGGCCCCTTCCCAGGGTAACCTAGTCTCACATTTAAGGTCTTTCCTTTTCAGAGTTTATCCTAAACAATATCACATGATAATGTCTGTCTTCTTTGAAATTTCTTCTATGAAATTAGATTGGATTCAGGAAAAAATTGTTGGCCACTTTCTGAGTTCATGAATGCAAAGGGCTTTACCAATGAATTGCTCTTCAAACCTTGCTTCTTCACCCACCTTTCCCCTTGAGCATCCGCCCTGCCTTCCAGCCTGCCCTGTCCCGCTATGTGCTACCTCCTGACTATGGACTACTGAGTCACCCTCGAGTTACAGAGGCCCGAGTTTTCCTTCTTCCCCATAGCAAGTAAGAGAGTCTGGCTTCACAGTACCACAGTTAGGACCTCAGGACACCATATGCACTTTTTTTTTTTTCAGTATCTGGTTGGACTCAGTACTGTATATTTGAGAGGCAGACACTGGAACCACTGAGCCAAATGCTCCTCCCCACATTATGCACTTTTCACTTTATTAAAATGTGTCTCAGAAAAGATGGGGCATAAACTTACTTAAACATCCCATGTTTCTGAAATACTTCCCTTAGGGTCTGAGGAGCTGACTGTGATGGACTACAGTTGTTTTTTTTTTTTTTTTTTAAGGTGTAATTTTTATTCTGTTCCTCTCAAATTGAGGTGACATCAGATAAGGGTTGCCACTGGGTAGGGAGGGCTGGCCCTGAGTCATTTGTCAGTGTCGTGATAACAGTCTGATTGACAACAGTCTCTGCTCTAGACAGTTGTTATGCAGAAGATGGTGGCCAGCTGCTTTCAGTCTTGGAGTACCCAGTAGAACACTTGGATTTAAACTGCACTGGTCTTCTGTCCTCCTCATTGCCTGGGAGTATGCTCCTGGCCCCTGCGCATGCCTGAAGCCACGCACAGTACAGAATGTGATTTCCCTAGCAGAAATAGGTTTCCATTCATATCTTCACCCAAAAAGCCAAAACCCTTTCCATCTCGCCTAAGCACCTATCACAGTCTGTGGCTATAACTTTGGTAGTTTGAGGTGTGGTGGTAAAGTAGTATGAATTTCTTTTTTTCCTATAATTTCACACCAAAAAAATTCATTCTTGTGTAGATTTTAGCAACCTTGACCTATGTTTTTTTCTTCCTTTTCCTATCACGTCTGGAATTTTTCACCTTCTTGTTGTGTCTGAGTCCCAGCATCATTGCTCTTGTGTCTTGAAGCTGTTATTATATAAAACAAGGTTTACTTGGACATAAACACTGTGATTCTGTGATTCTCAATCTGATAACCAAATGACTCAGTGGACATTTGGGTGTCCACGACAGCAGAGGGAGACCGTGTAAGATTTCATCAAACTACTCAGGTTGTATTCATAAACCTTAGGAATTCTTCCTGGATTTTTTCATTTAGAGATTCTACTGGAACAGTTTCGTGCCACCATTGACTAAATGACTGAAACCACAGAAGGCAAAAAGTATGAATGACAGATTGTTTTATAACACAAGATATTTAGTTAGACTTCAGAAGGAACTGCCTGTTAAGTCTGAGTCACAAAATTTGTAATTAAAGGTAGCCATGAAATTGCTTGCCCCTTTTGACTGATGGATCCAAGCTCTTGAACAACCAGAAAGAGAGGCAAATAATCAAGTCCAGAGTTTACAGTGTTACTGGCAAAGTGTGGCTTAATTGTATATCATTTTGTTGGATCAAATCACCCTAAGGTAATTATCCGCTGAAGTTTTATTACGAAGCCTAAGAAGCCCATCAAGTTACCCTTTAGCATCTGTTTTGGCCACTTGTACAATGAGAAGCAGAAAAAGCAGTAAGGCCTATGTCCAACAGCCCTTGTCTTGATATCCAACCACTGCCATCCTCCATCTGTAAGAGATGACAAGGCAGGAGCAGGGAGATCTTGGAATGCCCTTTTTTTTTTTCCTTTTTGAGACAGGGTCTCACTTTGTAGTTCAGGCTGGCTCTGAGCTCACTATGTAGTCCAGGCAAGCCTTGAACTCATCAGTCCTCCTGTCTCTGCCTCCCGAGTGCTGGGATGACAGGCGTGAGCCACCACGCCCAACACTGTGGTATGTGGTATTGATGGCTGGTGGGCATGAGTCTCCACGCCCAGCATTGTATGTGGTTACCAGGGATTGAACTCAGGACCTTGCGCTTACGAGGCAGGCACCGGAACCACTGAGCTAACCCTCCGGCCCCTGGAACACCCTTTTTGAAAGAGTAACCATGCCAAGGTAGCATGGCATCATGATTAAGACTATAGGCCCTGGGGCCAGCCTGTTTGGGTTTAAATCCTGTTTGTAGCACTAAGCCTGCTATAGGACTCCTCTGTATTTGGTTCCCCATCATTAAAATACTGTCTGTCTCCCAGGACTGTGAGTTGGCCAAGTGTGTTCATCTACATGAAGTAGTTAGGACATAGCCCAGGCTGGAAGTGCCAAATAGCTAACACAGTGTCTGGCACCTGATAGACTAATAAATATTTGTGAATGAGGAGCTGCATTCCATTACCTGTACTCATCCTTTCATAGTATCGTTACCACTAGGTCACACAGGGAGGGGGGCATTTTTTCCAAAGAAAAGTTCTTGCTAGTTAGAATGATTGACCAGAGAGGAAGTATCCAAGGGAGAGTCTTGTAGTTATACTCTCCCTACTTGGGATTCCCGTGTGTGGTCGTGTATATTAAGGAGCCAGAACCAGGGCAGAGAGTGGCACCATAAATTCTTCAAACCCGAGAAGCCATTGTCCTCTGCTCATGGGTGCAATGTGTTAATCAGCTGTTTTATAAGCAACTTACTGAGTTCGGTCTCCACTGTCCTTTTACTTCCTGCTGCCTGCTGCTTACATTACTAGTTTCCTTGTCTTCTCCCACAGAACCGTGAGCCTTTTTAAGAGCAATTCAGCCAGTCACAGTACTTGAAAGTCAAAAAAGGTCTCATATTCTCAGTAGGGACTTGTCTGTTATCTTCTAAGCACACAAATGACACATGCACAATTTACTGTCTTCAGATTGCATGTCCTTTTGTTTAATTGACTTCTCATTTTTTCACTTTCCCCTACCCTCCCTACAACACCCCCATATACATGTTTGTTTCCTTTTTTTACTCTCAATCTGTTTCTTTTCCTTCTTTAGTTTCCCCTTTCCCTTTTCCTTTTGCACATTTTCTTCCTATTTCATATTAACCTATCATACATTTTGGTGTTCATTTGCACCTTCAGTTATTTCATACTAAAAATACAGTATTTACACACCTGTGTCCTATTTACTTATGAGTAATTGCATGAATGTCTTTTTGTACATGGACATGTTACACATGCACACACACACACACGGAATGACACATTTTTTAACATGTGATGCTTGTGGACATATTGCCTTCAGCTACAAGCTTTGCTTCTCCATTGCCTAAGGCTTTCTCTTCCCATGCTCTACCTACCATTCTGTGACTGTAATCTGTAAAAATTGATACTACACCAGGTCACCAAAAGCAGTTCAGTGCCAGGAGGAGAAAGAAAAGTTTGCCTCATCTTATCTTGACTGTCACAAAAACAAACATGCACTGCGCATTATGTTGCCCTTGTTACAGCGAAGTCCTCCCAGTGTCTCGTGGTCTTCCAGGAGAGGGAGCTTCTCAGTGTTTACCCCGCATTCTCTAACACAGCCCAGAACAGGACTGTCACACGAGGTGGAGATGCTCACTCGACTGTGTCTGGGACCAGAGTGCATGTTTTGCTTCCAAAGGGCAGAAGCCTACTGCCATCTCAACGCAAAGGAGGTTGTCGTAGGTTACATGAGACCAGAACTGGAAACAATACCAGATTTCAGCAGTTTTAAGATAACTGCAATCTTCCTCTCTGCTTCAAAGTATTTCTCAGGACAACTTTTTCTCTTCTGCATGTCTACTCTTTCTCCCTCTGGCTCTCATTGACTCATTCCCTTCTTATTCTGTAGCCCAACCTCTGGTGGGTAAAACTAATCCCTTCCATCCCTATCTACCAGCACCCTTTTTGATGGTACCCAGCCTGTGATTGAGCTTTGTTAGCTTTGTAACATCCTCTGGACATAGTCATGACTGTGCCTGCCCCAAAGCCTGCTCAGCCTTGCTGATTTGCAGGGTAGCATGGTGGGGCTGGAGGCCATGTCATTAGAGGGGCAATAATGGAGGAAGAACTCTGTAACTCCCAGCAGAAGTGTATGGCAACAAACAGCAGTCACTGAGGCTGGAGGTGTAACTCAGTACCATTTGGGAAATAGATTCCCCAATTACTGGTGGCTGTTCTGTGCCAAGTTTGTTTCCGGCCTGCTAAACATAGCACCTCTTTAACTTTATGATATTTAGCCAACAGCAATACAGAATATGTGTCCTTGCAACATTCAGGACATAACTCTCCTGGGAAATCTCTCGCTGTCCATCGATACTCAGATCTGACTGGGCACCTTGTCCTTTCCCTGGCAACCTTTGTATGGCCACTGGACAGATGAACACACTGCCGCACAAAGAGGATTTAGATGCCAGGGGGTGCAGCAGGAAGTGATAGGGCCAGTGGGTTCCAGATTCCACGCCCTTATTGACCCCACCGTGGTGCCCTTTAGTTTGTGTTTATGGCAAGGACACATACACCCTAATTTAAAAAACAAAACAAACTTCTATTCTTGTCATCATTCTTCGCAAACAAAATTCTAAGGCCACAATGTCCTTAGATACATGAGTCTAAGCAAGCAGCGGAAATCAACAGAAATTTGGACAGGGAAAATTTAATAAAAAGAATTGTTGACTGTATAAATTACTATTAACTAGTAAGAGGAGTGGAAGAGTGCTGAGGGGCAGAGGGGCAGCTAACAGCAGAAAGGGGCAGAGGGAACAGAGGCTGGGTCCTGAGCACTGAGGAGCCGTGGGGTATCTCGGGAAGGAGCTGCCTGCAGGAGGGTGTCTGGAGGGCATCTCTGCTGAGTGTGGGCCAACCGCTGCTGCTGTAGTGGCAGCTGGGACAACTCGCCGACCTGCTCTCCTCTGCGAGGGAGGGCATCCAGCCTTGTCTTAGCCCTTCCACCCTCCTTATCTCCAAAGCCTGAGGTGAAATATGGCCTGTGAAGTCCGCTCCAGTATTATGAAGCAGGATAAGGAGGGGGGTTGGGGGCTGAAAGACCATAAATTAATAACTGGTACAGGTGAGAAGTACATTTTTCATCCTAAGGTTGGAAAAAGCCCAAAATATCATTCCACAAAAGGCAATAGACTAAGCTAAAACCAGTTGTGCGTGAACACAACTGTGAGAGCTGCTGTAAAAAGCAGTCTGCCTCTAGGTATTGAATAAGTAAGGCAAGATGTTACAGAGCTTGTTGTGGAAAATACAAGGGAGGCCAAGAGGTTTTTCAAATCGCCAGCTGCCCAGCAGAGTTAACATATTTGAGAAGTTGGCTTATAAATGATTGAGTAACTATAAGAATCAGCCGTGGAGGAATAGGTCACCCTTCAGGGAACATTCTTAATTGTTACCTTTGAAAGAGTAGGAACAAACATTTGCTATGCAAGATAGCTTTCTTCTTGAACTTCGGGCCTTTCTGGAGCGTCTAAGGCTGCCGTTTGCAGAGATGGTGAACGCGTGGTGAACTGAAGACCATTCTCTACCAGAAGCAGATGAGTAGAGAAGGAGGCGTTGGAGGGTACGCCAGGGGTGCTGTGCTGTCACCTTGAGCAGTAAGTGCTCCACACAGTCAGCACTTACTTCCTGTCGTTTGGAGCCCTGACCTTCTTGCCTCCATAGCAGCTTCTCTAATTGCAAAGTGTCCCCTCTGATTTGCTCTCTAGACAATCATGTCTGTCCTGCAAACTGCTGATACTCAGCCTTGCTGGGAAAATTGAACACATTCTTCTTTGGAGCACCGAGGTTGTCAAGGTCAGCGCGGGGGGGCATTCTTCTGTATTGTAAGCATGCCTCACGTGCTGGTCTGTCCCATCTACCTGGAATACAAGGTGCAAGCCATTCTCTAGGCAGCCCTTACCTGTGCCTTCATTGTCCTCTTTAGATGTGAGAACAGGCCTGTATACCACTCCTTTTCCAAGTATCTTGATGTGCTTTACAGACTTTGTATTTTAAAAACTTCCATTAGAAGCAATATATGTTTCGAACGTTGTGTTCAAAAGTATGGCCCAGCTATCCTAGGTTCACACCCTAGTTCTGACATTTACCAAGTATATGAGTCCCATGCAACTTGACTACTCTGCCTGCTTTGTCACTTGCAAATGAGCATAATGATAATACTACTGTTTCTTTTTTATACTGAAAATTTATTTATTCAAATTTTAATTTTTCATTGTTACTATATAAGAATATGATTTTTTCACATATTAATGGTGTGACTAAACTTACTAAGTTTTTTAATTCTAAGGATATTTGTTCATAGAGATGTTTTCGGATTTTGAAATAGGCCATCGTGTCTTCTGCAAACAGTTCTACTTCTTCCAGTCATCATTGAGACTGTTTCTACTTCCGTGGACCAGGATGAGAATTAATGTGTGTGTAAGGGGCAGATTAGGATAAACGGTTGGTAACTGGGATCTGCACCAAAGAATTAGAAGACACTGGTCAATAGCCAGTAAGGGTAGTGATGTGATGCCCTGAAAAAAAGAGAAGCAGATCAGGTGATCCTGGGTGAGAAAATCTAGCTGAGCCCAGCAGTCTCTCGGGCAACAGAGAACCAAGGCCAGGGAGTTCACAGTAGCCAAGGTTTGCAGTTGAGAGTGCTGAAGGGGAGGAGAGCTGCCCAGAGCAGGAGCTCCAGACAGCCACAGGGGCCTCCTCAGGTCTTTGGCTAAAGTACCAATGTACACCTATGTGGGGCAGGGAGAGACTCTCCAGAGAGAACTAGCCCAAATAACTCTGGAGCTTGTGTGTGACTATGAAGAGCTCTCCCTCCAGCCAGAGTAGAGAAAGTCTTGGGACACACAGGGCCCTGCACACAGTTTCTGATGCATCCTGCCTTTTCTAGTGGAGATTTGCTCTCCTTTTCATCGAGCTTATATGAAAGCATTTAAAGGAATAATTATTATCTGTCCATGACTTAACCATGTGCCTGGACAGAATGCACCATTCTATAAAGACATACAACAAAATCCAGCACCCCACATCATAATCATGATGCTTGACAAATAATAAAGAATTCCTAGGCTTTCCAAGAGTCAGGAAAATGTGATGCATAATCAGAAGGAAAAGAAATCATTAGAAATAATTTCAAATATAATTATTAATTTGTTTACTTATCTTCACAGATTTTTTTTTTTTTTTTTTGTGGTACCGGGGATTGAACTTTGGTCCTTGTACTTCCAGGGTAGGCACGGTACCACTTGAGCTAAATCCCCAGCCCTAGAAATATTTTTAAATGAGAGATATCAGATAAGGACTTTGGCACACTATTATAAATCTACAAATGTAAATAAACATAAAATAACAAGTGAAAAGTGAGATCCATTAAAAAATAGAAGTAGAACTTCTAGAGAACAATATGTCTGAAATGAAAAATACACTGATCATAAACTTTAGAAGAAAAATATGTATAGTCACAGCGATAGAAAGTACACACATCGAAAGACAGTGAGAAAAAAATTAATAGAACAAAGCCTCCATGAACTCTGGGCAGTGCCACATAAGACAAACACAGGTAATTGGCATCCCAAAGAAAGGAGAGGAGACAAAAAGTATTTGAAGAAATGTCAAAATTTTTCCTAGTAAAACTACAGGTTAAAGAATCTCAACAAAACTCAATTGGTGTAAAATGGAAAATTGTGCCAAGTCATAACATACTTAATTTCTGAGAATAAACAACAGAATGAAAACCATAAAGCACCAAGAAAATTAAAATAGACACTGGTCAAGCAGAACAAAGCATGGCAGCAGATTTCTCACCAGAAATTACTCAAATCAGAAGACATGCAATATCTTTAAGGTAATGAAAAAAATTAGGGGGATAATCTTTGAAAATGAAACCAAACAGAGAAATTGGGCAAAAGCAAACTGGAAAGGAAGAGACAAAATTATTCCTATTTGCAGATGAAATGATCTGGGTATTTATGTAGATATAAACTTCAAACATAGGAAAAAGCTACTAGAACAAATCAGTAAAGTTGCAAGACAGAAAAAAATTATATAAAAGTCACTTGCATTTCTATATACTAAAGACACATTTTCCAAAAAAGAAATTAAGAAATTCTATTTATACTAGTATTAAAAAATATAATATCTTAGAAGTAAATTTAACTAAGGAGACAAATGACATACACTAGAAACTCTAAAATGCTGATAAAATATGAAGATACAAATAAATGGAAGGGGTCATGTTTCATTGAACTGGAAGAATTAATATTATTAAAATGTCCATGCTACCCACCCAATCTACAGATTGTGTAACTCTCCATCAAAAATCCCCTTGACATTTAATTAAGAAACAGGAAAAAGAACCCGAACATACGTTTGGGACCACAAAGACTCTGCATAGGCAAAACAGTCTTATAAAAGAAAAAAAAAAGCCAAGGGCATAATGTTTCTGATTTAAAAATATATCACAGATCTGCACTAATTAAACTGCATGGTAACTAGCATAAATACGGACATACAATCCATGGCCCAGACTAGAGAGTTCAGACATAAACCAAGCACAGAATGTCAAGGACACACCAGTGGGAAAGGAAAATCCATTCAACAACTTATTCTGGAAAACTAGGTAGCCACATGTCAAACTCCACACACAACATCAATTCAAGATGGATTATAGACTTTAAGAATTGATACTGTTAAACTCTCAAGAAAGTAGCACAAACTTCATGACACTGGTCTTGGCAGTGATTTCTTAGAGATGCTACCACGAAAAGCAGAAACAAAAGGAAACAGACAAGTGGGACTGCAACAGACTCAGAAGCTTCAGCACAACAAAGTGAAAGTGCAAAGTACGGGATGGAAGAGAATATCTGCAAACCATACACCTGGGGTTAGCATCTAAATGTTTAACCCAGTTTAAAATGGACAAAGGAACTGAATAGACAATTCTCCACAATGGTACAAATGGCCAATGAGTTTGTGAAGAAAGGCTGAGCGTTACTACTCGAGGGAATGAAAATTACCCATCAGATGATCCCTCCCACCTGTTAGGATGACTATTGCTTTTTAAAATGGTGTTAGCATATGGACACATCAGAACCTTTGTGTACTGTTGGTGAGAGTGGAAAATAGCTGCTATGGGAAGCAATATAGCAATCCCTCAAAAAATTAAAACCAAAAATAACCTACAACAATACTGTTTCTAGGGCTTTTTCAAAGAACTGACATCAAGATCTCAAAAGAGATACTAGCATTCTTTGATTCACTGTACTGCTACTCACATTAGCCAAGACATGGAAACAAGCACAATCATTGGCAGATGAGTGGACTTTTTAAAATGTTGGCATGTATGTGTTGGTATGTGTGTATGTGTGCAATGTGTTCTTGTGTGTTCAGTGAAATATTCATCTTTAAAAAGGAGGAAATACTGCAATATGGCACAACACAATTGAAGCTTGATGTGAAGCATGGTGTAGTTGAAACACTGCATGATAACATACACACACACACACACACACACAAGACACAAAATGCTCAATACTCAGGAGCAGAGAGTGGGATGTGATTGCCAAAGCCCAGGGCAGATAGGAAGGGCTGCTGTTCGATGGGCTGATGTTTCAGTATTCAATGCAGAGCACTGCACCTGTAGTTAACAATAGTGTAATGTGCACTTAAAGTCTAGTAAAAGAGTAGATCTTACGTGGTTTTACCCAAGTTTTAAATACAGAAAAATAAAAATAAATAACTTCTTTTAGATAATTAAAAGCAAAAAGAACCCATCACTCTCATCCCCTTAAGACTTTAAAAATCTTAAATGAAGTCCTTCAAGCAAAGAAAGTGATGACAAATGAAAATTTGGGTCTATAAAAGGAAGTAGATTGCTGAAGATATAAAATATGTGAGTAATTCTAAAAGATAGTTTCTCTTATTGAAAAAACTTGTATAAATGTTTAGAGCAAAAATAAAATACATCTCAAAGTTTATAAATATGTAGATATAAAATGTATGAGAACAAGACAAAGGAAAGAAGAGACGAGCATTTCATATTCTATAGCTGCAGAGGTGTACTATGTCAGATAGATGGTAAAACATAAAAGATGAATGTTGGAGACACTGTGTTATAACTGTGTCCAGATGTCCCTCAAAGCCTCAGGGGTCATAGGTGGGACTTTTCAGCTGTGGCTGGATGTAGAGTGTGTGATGCTGGGATTAAGGGTGTGATTACTAAATTAGTCCACTGATTGTTTTAACATAGTTCTGGATATGGATACTGGGAAGTACTGCCATGAGTGTAGGAGGCTCTACCCAAAGGGTGGATAGTTCAGGTGGATATAAAGGAACACGAAGAAGCAGGCTGCTGCTGCTGCTTCACCACTTTGCTGCCTTCCTGCCATGAACTGTTTCTCCTCTGCAATGCCAACCTGCCTTGGAGTCAGCTGACTATGAATTAAAACCTCTACAAATTGTGAGCTAAATAAATCTTTCCTCCTTTAACTTGGGGTGTTGCGTATTTTGTCTCAGCAGTGAGAAAGAGTAAGAAATAAACATTTAAAAATCCTCAAAAACATCTGATTAAGAGTTTATGAATATGACTCAATGTGTAAAAATCAGTTGTAACTTTATAGGCTAGCAATGAATAGTTAGAAATTGGAATAAAAAGTATCATTTAAAATACTGTTAAACAACATGAAATAGTAGGAATAAGTACCAAGATATGTACAAGATTTTCACACTGACAAGCACATGTTTAATAATTATACAATTCAAATTGTTAAGCTGTCCATTATTCCCAGTTTATATTACAGATTCAATACATTATCAAACTGATACTTTATATAAAAACTCAAGGATCTTAGAATAGCCAAGGCAATTGTGTAAAAGAAGAAACTTTAGACTGTTTATTGAAAATGAAGCAAAATTTAAAGGCATACTGAAAACTAAGCAAGGCCCAGAGATTTAGCTCAGTGGTTCCAGTACCTGCCTGGCAAACGCAAGGTCTCTAGTTTGATCCCCAGTAACCACATACAACAATATTGTATGTGGTGACTCATGCCCACCAGCAATCAGTACCACATACCACAGTGCCAGGTGTGGTGCCTCACACCTATAAGCCTGTAATCCCAGCACTTGGGAGGCAGAGGCAGGAGAATTACTGAGTTCGAGGCTTGCCTGGCCTACATAGTGAGCTCAGAGGCAGCCTAAACTACAAAGCGAGACCCTGTCTCAAAAGAAAAAAAAAAACTAAATAAGATAGCATGATAGCCGGGCGTGGTGGCTCACGCCTGTAATCCCAGCACTCGGGAGGCAGAGGCAGAGGCAGGAGGATTCCTGACTTCGAAGCTTGCCTGGGCTACATAATGAGCTCAGGGCCAGCCTGGACTACAAAGCGAGGCCCTGTCTCAAAAAAAAAAAAAATACTATAAACAAGATAGCATGATAATTTAAATTGACAAGAAAATCCAGAAATAGAGCCACACATAAATGATTGAGTGATTTTTGTCCGACCTGACAGTTCAAAGGGGAAATTGTAGTCTTTTCAGCAAATAGTGTTGGAATGACTAAGCAGAAATATGGGGAAAAAACTGAACTCTAATTTATCATAATATCTATGTTAAGGTCCTTTAGAGCAACAAAATCAATATATAAAAATTTAATCTAATTTATATTTTTATAAAGTTATGCACATGATGTATACACACACACACATGTACATATACATGTATACATGGAGAGAGGATAGAGGGTCTATTAGGTTGACTTACAGCCTGAGAGGCTGCTCTGGATGGTCCCCAGGACCCGTTTCACCCAGGAGAGTTACAGGATCCAGTACCATTTGGTCCAAGAAGATGGAAGTCTCAGAACAACAGGGACCCAGGACACAGGGCCTGTCTGAGACTTCAGGCCAGGACTGAAAGCTCCCTGGAGCATCACTGGTGTTCATATTGTTGAGAGGTTTAAGAAGCTGTAGTCTGACATTTACAACTGATGACAACAACCAGAAGACCTACAGGCTCCAACAACTGAGCTTCTCACATGGAGACTGACTTCCTCTTCCCCATTTCTTTCCATCAGAGCAGCAAGCCTATTGGCTGCCGCCACCCACAGTCAGAGCTGGTATTCCCTCCTCAGTGTGCCAGCCTGCAGGCCCCACGTTGGTGAGTAAACAGGTGGCACATTCGTTCACTGAACACTACTGATACAGCCCAGATGAATGCAGAGCTGTCGCTGAGAACAGTAAAAGGAGACAGACAATAGCGCAGGATTCCACTCACGTGGGCTCCAGAATGAATGGATGGCAGTGCCTAGTGTCAGGGCTGGGGCAACAGCTGGACAGGAACCTCGTGCCGAGTGATGAGATGCACTGCCTCACCACTGTTACCATGAAGTGTACCATTTGTCAAAATCCACCAAAGGTGCCCTTATACTGGAAGGTAGAAAAAGAATGACTTTTTCAACAAAAACATTACAGACTACTAAGGTGTGCAGCAGTGTAGCAGATGCACCACATAGACAGGTGGAGGGCAAGAAAGTGGACACCTCACAACACACGCTCTGTAAGCCTGCGAATCTGAGCTTCTGAAATCAGTCATGGTGAGGAAAATTGAAGCTGTTGCATTTGAAGCAAGCTGGGTGTCTGAGTGGCCACCTGCTGGGGAAGAGGCCTGGGGCCATGTTCTCGGTCCTGACTGAGGCGTGAATTACTGAAGTGTAAGCATTTGTCACAGTTCCCTGGACTGTAACTTGGGGACTGCAGATTTCATCATGTGTAAATTATATCTGAATACAATGCTTTTTCGTGTGGAAGACGCTTTCCATTTGGTCTTACACTGGTTCTGAGAGGAACACAGTAAAGACCCCCATTTCACTACTTAGAAAATGCAGCACTTGCCTGAGGTCATGCTTCTGGGAGTATTCAGTCTTTTCGCCCACTTCCTTCCTCTGAGGTGATACTTAGTGGCTTTAGCTGAACCATGGGGTGCAACAGACGTTGGTCTTTTATCAATAAACAAATGGAAAGTGGTTCTCCACGGCATAATCAAACATGTGCTTTCTGGAAAGATGAACCTAAAGCAGAGCAGGAGCATGAAAGTATCTTCTGCAGTAATGTCTCACGCGGACACAGTGCAGTGTTTGACTTGCAGTCCACATGCCATCATCTGCTCCATTCTTTGTTCATTGTGGAGGAAACCACTCAGAAGACAGCAGGAAATAGTTCTGCTGGACAGCTCAGTCAGCAGAGCTCTGGGCCGCCGCCACAGTGCTGCACATGGACACGAACTCCAGACAGATGTGAGGCCAGCCTGTCCAAGCACCTGTCACCATTAATGCAGGATTTGTGCCACACTCAGCCAGGGCATTTTTCCTTTCTGGCCAGTGCCCTTTCTCCTGAGGGGCAGGGAGGGAGTTGCTGGTGTCCTTAAGCAGAGGAGCATCAGTTCATCACATGCTGGGATGTGAAGGGAGTGAGAGGTCTTAGCAAGTTCACAAGGTCTGATGTGTGGAGTCACGTAGTCAGAGCGTTTCTGGGACTGGGGCGTAGGAGTCTGCACTGTGTCAGGTCGGATACCAGGTGACTCAGTGGCTTTTTGTTCTGATTTCCCCATAAACCCATCTGGGAAGCACACTTTTTATCACACTGAATTCTAGATATGGTTAGTATAGGTTGGCTTCTTAAAATGATTGCTTTGGTCTGGGTAACAAAAAGCAAACCAGTATCCTTCAGAGTAGGTCCATCCTTCTACCTCTAGAGGGGGCTCTTTCATTCCATCTCAGATTTTGCAAGTCTCCACAAATGCCAGGGAGATGGCTCAGAGGCTAATTGCCTTGCACTCTTTGAGGGGAGGATCTCACTAAGGGAATCCTTCCCTCTCTCCCTTCCTCCCTCCCTCACTGGCCGAGCAACCTATATGCCCTTCGGCAGTGTCACAAGTATAAAGGCATGATGGTGACCTAACCTTTCTTTCCAGGCGACCTCTAACAGCAGAGGCAGATGTGTATCCAGGTGATGGAACCGTTTTAAAGTGCTATGATGAAGTGAGTGGTGGAACTGGAAAGTTAAATTAGGGCCTCACTGTGAAGGAGCTTAAACTGTATCTGTCTTGGGATGGTGACAGGGCAACAGGGCATCTGCAGTGTCTCGGGCAGGGGCAGTTGTGGGCAGAGCTGAACTCACTATGTAGCCCAGGCAAGCCTCAAACTCAGCAATCCTCCTGCCTCTGCCTCACGAGTGCTGGAATTACAGGCATGAGCCGCCATGCCCCAGAACTGTGGTATGTGGTACTGATTGCTGGTGGGTGTGAGTCACCACGCCCTGTATGTTGTATGTTACTGGTGAATCAAACCAGGGACCTTGCGCTTGCTAGGCAGTTGCTGGAACCACTGAGCTAAATCTCTGGCTCCAGAGTGATTTTTTAAAGTGTATCAGTACGGGGCCAGGGATTTAGCTCGGTGGTTCTGGTGCCTGCCTTGGAAGTGCAAGGTCCTGAGTTCAATCCCCAGTAACCACATAATGCAATGCCAAGCATGGTAGCTCATGCCTGTAATCCCAGCACTCAGGAGGCAGAGCCAGGAGGATTGCTGAGTTTGAGGCCCTCCCTGGGCTATGTAAACTCAAGGCCAGCCTGAAATACAAAGCAAGACTCTGTCTCAAAAAAAAAAAAAAAAAAAAAAAAAAGTATCAGTGCGTGCCGGGCGTGGTGGCTCACGCCTGTAATCCCAGCATTTGGGAGGCAGAGACAGGAGGATTGCTGAGTTCGAGGCTTGCCTGGGCTACATAGTGAGCTCAGAGCCAGCCTGAACTATAAAAGCAAGACCCTGTCTCAAAAAAAAGAAAAGTATCAGTGCGTATCAATAGCACTTAGGAAGTTTCAGTTCATTCTGCAAACCAAAAGGCTTTCCGTTGTGTAGTCTACCTGACCTCACCTGGATTCCCGTCTCTGCTCCCGACTCTGGAGCCTCCTTCTTCATCTAGCCTGTGGCACTTTAGTGACTCTTCCCGCTGGACGGCTGCCTCTCCTCTGGACTGCAGCCTCTGAGTCCTGTTCTGTGGGCACCTTTTATGCAGATCCCTGTCCTCAGTGTCACATCACTCTGTTCACTTGCTCCCTAAAATACCATGATTTGGATTCATGTAGTTGTTTTATTATTATGCTGTTCTCCCACCAGAACACAAGCTCTGTGAGAGCAGGGACTTCTCTCATCACGGTGTCCTCGAGCCTAAGTGGGACCCAGGTATATGCTGCACATCTCAGACACGTGAACACGGCTTATCAGGGGCCATGGGACTGTTGAGATGGAGGTGGGGCCTCGGGCTAAGTCAGTGTCAGGATGGGAGGCAGAGGAAGCGCCGATGTCCACGTAGAAGGCTGGTTTGGTAGTGAACCTAGAGTGTGTCTCATGTTTCTTCTCTCCGTGCACGAGTTCCCCTGGAGTTTCCTAGGCAACCCCTGGGCCCACATCCCACCGGAGGGCAGTTCCAGCTGCTACCTCTGGGCTTGGGAAGTGACTGCCAGAACAAAGGTGTGTTGTTTTGTTAGTGACCCTGCCAGCCTGCTGGGGACTCAGGACACTCTGTTCCTGGTCTCTGTGCCTCTGCCCAGATGCAGGCCCACCATCTCTGCTTTCCTTTCTGCTTCCACTGCAGGACTCCTGGCCCCAGTAGGTCCTCGACAGCTCAACTGAACCAGGGAATGACTGCTGGGAGGGCAAACTGGTACACACTGACTTTTTGAGCTCTTCTCAGTCTGCCTAGGGTGTTACTGTTTTGTCCATGTGGGGAGCAGGCAGGAATCAAAGAAACCCAGGAGCGACGTGGGTGGACTCACTGTCTTCCTGTCTTTGCATGTTGGGGGAAACCAGACCCCGAGTCTAGGAAACAGTGCAGAGCCATCGGGAGGGACCAGGCCTGCGCAGAAAGAAGAGAACATGCCTTCTGAGTGACACAGATCTTCCCTTCCAGAGCTCCAAGCAGCTCTGGCCAAGCGTGACACCCAGAAATCATTTTCTGTTCATAGCCCTCTAGAGACCACAGACAGTTACTCTCGGGACTGGCGAGGCACAGCCTCTGCGTGCTCTTGGTTGGACTGGAGAAGTCCTCTGGACCGGACCTACAGGTCTCATCAAGACAGAGCTGGGAATGGCAGTGGGCCCCCTGCTCATCTGGAGATGGGCTGAAAGCCATAACTGGCATTCAGTGCCCTATATAGTTTAACTCCGAGTTACACTTACCTTCTGCTCCTCAGTACCCATCTTTACTTTGCAAAAAGGTGGCTTTGCACATTTTCATGACCCTCTTCCACCTGCTTTTCCTACCTTCACCACCAATCTATTTTCTACCCATCTCTGCCCATGCAAATGACATCCACCCTTGAGTCCCGATTTAAGTGACACTTTCTCCCAGAAGATTGCTCTGGCTGTTCTAGCTCAGTGACTCTCCTCCTAGTTCTCTGATAACTTGTTTAGGCCCTCTGTTTCCTGATGCCAGTTTAATCATTTGTGGGCACACCCTGTCTGTTTCTGGGTTTAACTGGATTATTAATGTCCATGGGACATGTTCTTTCCTTCTCTTCTCTGTATAACCCACAGCTTTTTGCACTTAATAGCAGCAGATTAAGCATCTGTTGTGAAATCAAAAAATGAGCAAAGATGGTCAGACATGGTGGTGTATTCTTATAATTCCAGTACTTAGGAGGCTGAGGCAGGATTATCACTGCAAGTTTGAGAACAGTCTGAACTGCAGAGCAACACCCTGTCCGAAGAGCTAAAAAAGAAATGAGTAAAAAAAACATGAAATAAATGGATAAGGAACCAAATCCCTGAAAAATTCAGCTGGTTCTGGGTCCAGAGAAAAAGAGAAAGCAAAAAGAGGAAGTGTGCTGGCTTGAACTCTTTTGAAGGCAACCAGCAGCAGCCCCAAAGCAAGTTCTTCCCCTAAAAAAATACAAAACCCAAAACAGCAGAGTTGACACAGGAAGTCCACTGCAGATGTGTCATGCATGTGTGCCCAGGGCACAGCCTCGGGGATGTCTTATAAGCTTTGTGAGTATTCTTGGCAGGGCAGGAAATGTCATCAGGATACATGCTGGGGAAACGGGGCAGAGCCGTGCATATTTGTAGCATAAATGTTCAGATCCTTTCAGTAGGAGCAAAAATTTATTTCAGACAAATGTATGCCATTACTGTACAAAATATTTCTATTCAGTGAGTCTGAGAAGTATCACACCAAGTGGCTGGAAGCCTGGAATATAGTCACGGAGGTCCTGGTGGCAAAATCTGAAGGGCTGGAAAGATGGGCCGCAGAAGCAGCCAGGGCCCACTGCAAAATCAGGAAGAAGAGGGGGATCCGTCCTGCGGGGCGCCATTGTCCTTGCCAGAAAGACGCTGTCACTCCGTTTCCTTCCTTCAGGGGGCGCACTTCTCTTTTTCAGTCTGTGCTGAGACTCAGATCAGGTTGGTTTGGTTTTGGCGGTCTAAAAACAGCCTTACTGAAGTTTAATTTACAAACTCTAAATCCATTCATCAGAAGTGTACAACTTAATGATTTAAATGTATATAGTTGGACAACCATCACCACAATCCAGTTTTATAATTTTGCTATTATCCCTAAATTCCACTAACCCATTTAAGCCGAATGTTCCATTTTTGGGACACTACAAATAATGGATCATAATAAATGTTTTTCTCTCTGATTTTTGTTCCTTGAATTTTCTTAGTAATATATATTGATTTCATGCAAAAAAAAAAAATTTTAAGCTGCAACCTTCAGCCTAAGCAAGTTAAGCAAGCTCTTTTCAATTCAGACAAAATCGGGCATGTTCAGGATGGTATGGCCATAGGTGCTCTGTTCAAGTGCCCATTTTTCTTTTCTTTTCTGTTTTCTTTTGAGATAGGGTCTCACTCTGGAGTTCAGGCTGGTCCTGACCTTACTCTGTAGCCTATGCTAGCCTCAAACTCACAACAATCTTCCTGCCTCTGCCTCCTGAGTGCTGGCATTATAGGCATGAGCCACCATGCCCGGCATTGTGGTGTGTAGTACAGACTGCTGGGATTACAGGTGTGGACACCACATCCGGCATTGTGGTGTGTGGTTACTGGGGATTGAACTCGGGAGCTTGTACTTGTGAGGCAGATGCTGAAACCACTGATCTAAATCCCCAGCCCACAAGTGCCCAATTTTCAACTGAGTCTTTCACCATGGGGTGGTCGAATTTTTTGAGTTGGTTGTGTGTTTTAGATATTAGACCTTTGTCTGAGAAACAGATGGCAAAATATTTTCCCATACGATGGGTTGTCTCGTCATTCTGTTGGTGTTTTCTCCCCCTGTGCAAAAGCTTTTTAATGACACTGCAGTTGATGATTCTTTGCGCAATTTACTGTACGATTAGATTTTGTTCATAAAGTCTTTGCCTAAAATAATATCTTCGAGAGTTCTACCTATTCTACCTCCCAGAAGATGTAATGTTTCTGTTTTAGTATTTAAATCTTTGATCATTTCAATTTTAATTTAGTGCATGGTGAAAGATACAGGTCTACTTTTAGTCTTTGGCATAGCCACAGCCAGTTTTTCCAGAACCATCCATTAAAGTAGCTACCTTTCTCAGTGAGGATTTGGTTTCTTTGTGAAAGGTAAAGTTGTTGAGTATGTTTGGAGTTGTTTCTGGATCTTTTAGTCTGTTCCACTAATCTTCGGGTTTGGTTTTTTGATTGCTTTTGTTTTGTTTTTTTGTTGCCAGTACCATGTTGTTTTTATCATTGTAGCTTTGTAGTATAATTTCAGGTCAGTTATTGTGATTTTTTTTTTTTTTTTTTGAGACAGGGTCTCGCTTTGTAGTTCAGGCTGGCTCTAAACTCACTATGTAGCCCAGGCAAGCCTCGAACTCAGCAATCCTCCTGTCTGTGCCTCCTGAGTGCTGGGATGACAGGCGTGAGCCACCACGCCCGGCTCTTGTGATGTTTTTCTGCCTTGCCTTTGCTGCACAGAATTGCTTTTGCTATTCTAGGGTTCTTCTGGTTCCAAATAAATTTCAGGATTGTTTTCTCTAATTCTTTGAGATATGCTTTTAGAATTTTGATTGGGATTGCATTAAATCTGTGTAACAATATTGGAAGTATGACCATTTTCATTGTATTGATTCTGCCTGCCTAAGAACAAGGAATATGTTTTCATTTTCTGATAGCCTCTTTTATCTCCTTTTCAGGGTAATACAGTTTTCCATATAAAGATCTTTTACGTCCTTCATTAGTTTGACTCCTAGGTATTTAGTTATTTTTCGCTGCTACTGTGAATGGTGTTATTTTTCTAATTTTCCTTTCAATGAATTTGTTTGCATCAAGAAGGTATTGATTTTTGAGTGTTGATTTTGTACTTATGTTTGTTATCTCTAGAAGTCTTTTGGTGGAGTTTTGGATCTTATATGTAGAACATGTTTCCCATAAATAATAATTTGATTTCTTCTTTTTCTATTCCTTTTCCTTATTCCTTTTATTTCTTTCTCTTGTCTAATTGCTCTGGCTAGTTTCCAGAACTACACTGAATAAGAATGGTGACAGTAGACATCCTTGTCTTGTTCCTGATTATAGATTGAAAGTTTTCAGCTCTTATCCATTTAGTATGATGTTGGCTGTTGGTTTGTCATAGGTGGCTTTTATTGGATTAAGATAAAGGCCAATTTTCTGTAGGTTTTTTTTATCATGAATAAGTGTTGAAGTTTGTCAAGTGCTCTTTCTGCATCTATTGAAATGATCGTGGCATTTTGTCCTTGGCTCTGTTAATATAATGTGTTACATTAATTGATTTCTGTATAGTGAACAATCCCTGAATCCTTGAGAGGAATCCTATTTGGTCTTGGTGTACCCTCTTGATGATTTTTTAAATTCTGTTTGCTGGTGTCTTACTGAGGATTTTTGTGTCTGTTCACTAGGGAGATTGGACTATTCACTTGTTTAGTTAAATCCTTCTCTGGTTTTGGTATCAGGATGATGCTTGCTTCCAGGAGTGAATTTGGAAGCATTGTTTCTCTTTCGATTTCATCAAAGAGTTTGAGAAGGAACAGCATTAAGTCTACTCTAAATTTTTTATAGAATTCGGCAGTATATCTATCAGGACCTAGGCTTTTCTTTGCCAGCAGGGGT